>UESW01004803.1:518119-554610 GCA_900491605.1 Calamus simplicifolius
TGTAATCTGAATAAAATATATTAGGATCCTTTGTTTGTATTATGAACCTCGTTATGTCAAACGAAAGGTGATTTCCTAAGAAAACTAGTTGAGAAATATATCTCTTCATGGCTTTTATTCCAAACTTTGTTATGGGGTCAAGTGGTTCCTTAAAAAACTAATGGAGCAATGTATTTTCTACATAGCTTGTATTACGAATCTCATTATGTCAGATTGAGAATTCCTCATGTGGAAAAAACATATGCATTTTTTACGGATTATTAGATAAAACTTCTAGTTCTATAAGATCAGGTCTTTGACCACTTCATATTTATCTCCTCATATCAAATAATGACTTCTCTTCTCATAATTCAGCAAGAATTTAATCACCAATCGATCCTAATGCTTGAAACAGCAGAAGACTCATCCACTTCATCAATTAGTTAGGAGCCATTTAGGCTTGGTTTTGATGTATTTACCTTGGTAAATATGTTGTTGCATTCCGATACCATGACACCAAGCACATGATCTTTGGTTCTAGTCCTATAATGGAGACATTATAGAAGACGAGGAGAGTGAAAGAAAAAAAAGTGGGAGAAAGAAAGCAATAGAGCTCAAAGAGGGAAAAAATGCATACCTACTATATATTTTGAAGACTATGCATATGCATGCATATTTAAGATGACCAAAAGAGTCATTCAAAGCTCATGCCAGGAGATGGTAGTATTGTGGTTGTTTAGCACATTATTATTGTCCTAATTTTACCGAGTCGCTCAATCATGGACCAGGTATTAGAAATCTAAGTTCTTCCAACAATTTGGTCAGAAATTTTTGGTGACATATTCATAATTTATTAAAATTCTGGTGCTATTTTTACAAGCCCTTTGTTGTAATAATTGAAGAATAGGTATTCATAAATTGACCCACAAGCCATTATTCTTATTGTTTTGGTAGAGCTATTTACTGTGGTTGGAGTCGCCCTAACTTAGGTTGCAAAATTGTCATCATTTGCTTTCGTATCATTTAATGCAAAGCTTTTAAATATGAAGAAATTTGATGATCTTCTCTTGGTTTGTCAAAAGAAAAATATAATAATAAGCTGAGATTGTGCATGACAGCAGCTTGCGACCTCTCAAGGCGATGCGGTCAGCCGGGCAAGCTCAGAGATGGTTAGTGACCTCTCAACTATATTAGTAACTTAAATTCCCAGTGTTATCCTTATGTTTACCTTGGCTTTAAAATTAAAATAGTATCTTTTTCTTTTTCCTTAAGAAGCATGTGCAGCTCATTCTGAGTGATTGCTGCACTTGCGCTTCTTTTCTTTTTTTTTTTTGTTAACTAGCTCCATGGCTATATGCCTGATGGAAAAGTCTTTGTGCAACGGACTCTGATGCATAAAAATGCATTGAACATGATTATTAGCTATGCGCCCGTACGAGTGCGCATGCAGAGCGCACCATATTAGGCTTTTCATGCCTGATTCTCTCTAAGCCAGTAATAGGCTTTTGAAGTTGACCCAAAATAAAAAATGGAACACTTTTTTGTATGCAGTACATATAAATGATGAAGACACATCGAGCTTGACTAATACTCCAATCACATAACCAAGATTAATTGGCATTCGAGAAAATAGGAGCATGAAAGAAATTAAAGTGAGTAATGATGCTTTTTTTTAAATTCAGGCCAAAAGATGGGATTTATATGGAACTAATCCATAGAACACCTCTCCAATCTATAACTTTCAAAATTTTTTTCTATAAAAATCTTTTATTGTTCAAGTTAGTAAGAAAGAATAAGAGAAATTGTATAGCCTTTAAGAAGGCATCTAAGGGCTTAAGTCAAGATAGAAAATGGAAGAGAGTAGAAGAGTTACCTCAAGCATTCTAGGCTACTTTTTTAGACATCTAGAAGAGTTTTATATTGAGTAAGATTCTTATAAGAAATGACAGCGATTGATTCTTGATTTCACTCAGCCTTGAGTTTATTTGTTGTAATTGGAGTCGCCCTAACATAAGAATTTGTACCATTTAATATAAAGCTTTTAAATATGAAGGAATTTGATGGCCTGCTCTGGTTTTTGTCTAAAGGCAGATATAATAATAACATGAGATTGTCTTTGATAGCAGTCTATTTCACATCCAGTGAGCGCCAGTGCATCTGTTCGTCCAGCCAGTGAAGGCGATATAGTGATTGACGTGGTATGGTGACCTCTCAACTATATTACTAACTTAAATGCTTGCATATTATCTTTTGTGATACATTGGCATTAAAATTAAGATAGTATTTTTTTTCCTAATAAGTATGTAACTTGTGCATTTTTTTTAATTTTTTTTTTTGTAAACTAGCTCTAGATGCAAGTATTTGCCTGATTCTCTCTCAACCCGCTAATATAGTTTTATATCAGTAATCTTTTTAGAAAGCATTGGTATCCAATGACTCATTTTGGATTACTAATAATTTATAAGATGATAATGGGATCACGTTATCTAATTGCATTGAGGCAAAGCTACATGGCGGTATTCCAAGATCACCTCCACCTCATGAATTAACTTCTTGGAAAGTGATCCTATCACTGTTCCATGATCCAAGATCACTCCCTTATAGTGATCATTGGCTAAAATTTATATATCAAATATATTTTTATTTATATAAATATATTATAATAGTAATAATTTATATATAATATAATAAGTACCATTTTAAATCTAAAATTTAAATTATCTTAATTTATTCAAATTTAATGGCTTGAATCCTATCCTAGTTTAGATACATATATTTGTCTTTGCCTGAACTTCTTATTCCTAAAGCTTCAAATTCGTTTAGTGGACCATGCAATTTTTTTCAACTTCATTTACCTTTTGTTCTTCTTCTTCACTTTTTCCTCATTCTCTATAGGTAGATAATTTTTATGTTTCACTTTGTGAACCTTCCTTGTTCTTTTGTTCACATTATTTTAGTTGTTCCACTGCCATAAAAATAAATATCTTAATTGTCTCTTTTGTCTTGTAATTACTAGTGTGTTCAATTTAGTTGTTAAAACTTAGTGATTTTCCAAACTTTAAGGTAACCTTTGTTTTCACTGCCAACTATGATAATTTATAGTTGCTCTACATTTCTTTTTTGATTTCTTCTCTCTTTTCAGGCATACATTATTAGACTTTTAATAAGACATGACTCCTCAAAAATTTAGATGTGACTCTTAGAAATCCAAATTAATTGGTTTTTACCTTTTGATTACCAGAGAAAATAGAGAGGAAAATATCCTCATAATTGTAGACCCTAAAGATTAAGGTGATGAGAATGAGTCAAATAAATTATCAAGTTAATTAAATAAATATTAGCATATTGAGGGGATTCAAACTCATAACTTATAGTAAACTTGAGTTCTAATGTCATATCAATTAACTAATAGACCTAGAAAAGCTTAAGCTGAGAAAAATGTCAACAATCCTTGAGGTCTAGCATTTATCCATGCTCTGATATTGTATATGGACCTATTAAGCAAGATATTTCCCATCCTTGTAGAGGAAAGAAGGGTTGTCATATTTTCTTGATTCAGAGTCTTTTCTAAAGTTTCACTAAATAGAATTTTAGATTTCTCGAATGGTGTTCATCAAAGGCATTAAGATCGGTCCAATTTAGAAGTCTTATATACTCTAATATATCTTGTGAAACAAACTCCAACATTCTTACCATGCACAAGCACCAACAAATACTATTGTAAAGGGTGACTTGAGCTTTTTTCCAAAATAGAAGAACTTTTCATATTCTTTTATTGTAATTAATTATGAAATTGTAAATCATTTTGAGATATGTCAACCATGAAAGTCTTCTTATCTAGCGCTCATATTCAAGTTGCCACTTTTTTTTTCAGGCAACTGCCTCACAAACTACCTCTAATTGTGAAAGAAAATGTAAACTTTGAGGTTTCATGGTTTTTACTCATCATATATAAACTTTGATGGCAAAATTGAGAAATACCAGTTCAGATACCATTAAAGGAGGGTGCTTTCTAACTCCTAATAGAGAATATCTTGTATTGTGCATAGCAACAATTTCCTCTAAAATATTAAGAAGCTTTTTAATCATTTAGAAATATTCCTTTTTTTATTTTGTTACCTAAATTATAAAAATTCTATTTGATTATAAGTATGTTGCAACTATTCATAAACTGCTTGATAGTTTTGGTGCTAATGACTAATTGCTTGATTGCTTAGATAAATTGTTATTAGTTTTTTCCTTGTGCTTATTTTTATAAGGAATAGTTTAGTGCAAATCAAAATTTTGATTCTATTTTTGAATATTTTTTTTTTCTTATCTAGTCAAATTATAGCTTATTGTCCACTTGCAACTAACCCACAATGATGCTTTATGATAGGTTGAAAAAGTTTATAGATAATTTTATATAAGTTGCTCTAATTACTGCAATAGATAGTTATGATCTAAGGCACCTAAGTATTTGCATACAGGACGTTGAATCCCAACATGTTGGCCAACTACCAGCCGCTCAGGGACCAACTGCTACTGAGGCAATTGGGGGGGTTGAATCGCCCATCATGGAGCTACTGAAGGCTCAGGCATGCATGAGGTAATCATCAATTTTCCTCAAGGTTCAATTTTAATGTACATTATTATTATTATTATTATTATTACGGTATGTTCGATGTGGGATTAAAAAATTATGGATGAAAAGTTAAAAAACAATATTTTTAATGTAAATATTAAGAAGATATGATTTTTTTCCATATTTAATTTATCTATGAAGAAAAGATATTTCAATAAGATTAATATAAAAAAATTAAAATATTTTAATATTTTATTAAAATTATTAATATGTAAAGATGAGATGCAAGAGAAAGGGGGTGATATTTAATTTTTTATTAGTTTAAATATTTTACTTTATTGTTGTTACTTTTATACATCCCTTATGTATTACCACCACATAATGGAGGAAACCATCATCTTCGTTAAAATTTTAGTCTCGTATTAAATATTTTAGGTATTCTTGAGAGGGGATAAAAAATAGTACTTGTACAAGGAAATAAAAAATAACAAAGTAACTTTTTATTCTCTCTTAAACCCAAACCAAATGCATCCTTAGGCATAACTTTAATGTTTATGTCTATTTTTCATGCTTTACAATTCATAAGGTAATATATTAGTTGTGCATTAAATAGTTTGCAAACATAATCCAATAGTTTAGCTAAATAATATATCATATACCTATTATCTATCCCAACTTGATGTCTGACTATTTAGGCTCGATGTTGAATTGTAGTGTAGAGTTTTAACTAGGTTTCTTTTAGTTTTGATCTAACAAATATGTTTAGGTTTGGTGTGTATACAACCAAACCCAGCTTGACCCCGGTGGGCTGAAATTCTCATCCCCCTGCTCCTCTATCCTTTTCTCTTTCCTCTCTACCCATCTTTCAATTCCTCCTGCTTCAGCTCCAGAATTATGGTCTCCTTGCTCTAACCACGACCCTCCTTGAAACGCCTTGTTGAGTTCTCTTCTCACAATACAACAACAATTTAATCCCCAATCCTAACGCTTGAACACTCATCCACTTCGTCAACTACCTAGGAGCCATTTAGGCTTAATATTCATGATATTTTTGCCTTGGCAAATTTGTTGTTGCATTCCTATGCCATGCCATCAAGCACATGATCTAGAACTCTAGTCCTATAATTGAGTCATCGTCAAGCTTGACAAATGCTCCAATCACATAACCAAGAAATTGGTTAATCGATTGCCATGCCCTAGACCCAATGGTGATGGATCCAGAGGTGGCAACCTGCCACATGCAAGGCATCTAGTAACAATACAATTGATACAAAAAGGGATAATAATTACATGTTATTAGAAGTTAATAACATTTTTATACAAAACCCTATTAAATAAGGTTTGGACTATAGGCTAAAATAACACAAGATTAATGTTTGGGGCTACAACAAAATTCTGATATATATTACTCTGATGGAAGCTTCACAAACCCAGTCTTTTTTCTCGTCTGTTTTGTGGCTCTGAAAGATATTATGAGATTTAAATGAGCTCACATTCGGTAAGTAAACCTACTGTATCATAATATAGTCATTTCAAAATTTAACAAATCAGGTTTTCATATGTCAAAATACATGCCAAGCTTCTATGTTTCAAATACATTTCATCATGTTATCAAACCATACATATTATATGCTCAAAATAATTTTGGAAGCAGATGCTATATAGTATTTCAAAAATATATATAAATTCTAATCAAATCCATTGTACCACTATAATCAACATATATACTTTATTTTATTACAAATATCCCATGATCATATACTACATCCATATAAATAGAATTTCTCAAAGGTATATCCATCCTATACATCCCTTGTGGAGAAAGGGTTTTGGTACCAATGTTATATTACATATCATGTCGTGTCACAGAATACCCTATGAGTGTGTATCTACATATGACCCCTATTGAGGTCGATCTTAGAGTCAACAGAACATCCTTTGGATGTGTCTTCTATATTTACAAACCCTATGAAGGATGAGTTCCGAAGTCATATAGCATATCATGTTATATTATAATGGACCTTGATAATACATAATATCATAGTTACAAAACATCATTTTTCATGTCATATTTGCAAGGTAACATGTATTATTGCAAAAATATAATCAATCTACTTTTCACATTAATTACAGTCGTTTGGATATACAAAAATACACATATACACTTGTATAATAATTTTGATGTACCAAATATTTTACAAAAATTGGTAATTTCAAAATAACCATATCAATAATTAATTGCATGTATGAAATGCCAATTATTTGATAAAAATAAATAATTCTAAATAATCATGTCAAATAATCAATTGCATGTATAAGGAACCAAATATTTAGCAATTTCAAAATAACTAAATCAAATAATTATTTGCATATATTGGAGTACCATAAATTCCATTTTTCTATTTTTTTCAAATAATACTATACATATATCAATATATCATTATTTCAAAAATGATATAATTTAATAATTTATAAAAATTATTGTAATTGGCTTACTTACTTTCTGGTGCTAATTCAAAGGAGTAAATCAGCTATGTGAGCTTCTTGATACCTATAATATAATTTTTAAAAAATTTTAATATTTAAAATCAGGATGTCAAAGTAACTCCTATACTAGAATCGGAAAAGTCTTACTGCACCCGGTGATTGACATGCACCGTGTGCGCACGCATGCCAAAACAAAAAATAATGATTTTGCTCGGGGCATGCTTGGGCGCATGTAGTACGCCAATCATCGGGACCAGTGCGCACTTGCTGCATCGCACCGTGTAGCAAGATGGCGGTGCAGTAAGACATTTTCAACTAGAATCAACACTGGTCAAAACCCCATCCTTCTTTTGTTGGGCTCGGCCTAATTTGAAGCCCAAAATTTGGGTCCAAATTGGATCGTTGGGCTGAACCATGCCCATGCTCGACCCGTCCCTGTCTCGGCCAACCCCTGGTTCACCAGAACCAGGGGTAGTGCTGGCAACGCCACCGTCGAACCTCCCACGGGGCCGGCTGACCAGCCACCGACGATCATTCTAGTGCCGGTGGCCGCCTCCTTTCCTTTTCCCTCTCTTTTTTTTCTCTTCTTCTTTCTCTTCCTTCTTCTTCCTGTGACTTCCTCTCCCTGGGCGGCGGCACGGCCAGCCTCCTCCCACTGGCCGGACGCCGCCCCGGTGCCGATCAGGGCCGGCGCCTGTGGCCCAATCTCGGTGAGCCGGCGGGCACGCCGCCAGGCCCGAATCAAGCGGGGGAGCCAGTTTGGCTTCCGCATTGGAGGAGGCCCATCGGCCGTCTTCTCCTCTCCGCTGCGATGGGCGGCGCTGCTCGCTCCCCCACTTCCCGTACCGTTGTCCGATGGAGGAAGCGTGCCGGCGGTGGCCTTAGGCACGGCCGAGTTGCCGGAACTCCCTCTTCCCCTCTCTCTCACTCTCTCCGGCTGGGGCCTTACCGGAGACGGCGCGATGGTGGCAGAGCGATGCGTTGCCGTGCGTTCTTTCTTTCTTTCTTTTTTTTGTTCTTTTTTTTGTCATGGTTTCAGGTGGGGGTTTACATCGATATTAGAGAAGATGAGGGGTGAAAGAAATAAAAAAGTGGGTGATAGAAAGCGCTAAAGCTTAAGCCTTAAGGACGACGATAATGCCAACCCAGTCGTTGTACCATAAAATCTAAGGACTAGACATGCATGCATGTATATTTAAGATGACCACAAGTCATTCAAACCTGATAGAATTCATTTTAAGATGGCGGCAATATGGTTGTTTATGTGCATTTAAATTTTTTTATATTAACGTATTGATTGGACTAGTTTCTTCCAAATGATTCAATCATAGACCAGGTATTTAGAAATCTGAGTTCTTCCAATAATTTGGTCAGAACTTGTTGGTGATATATTCCTAATTTATTAAAATGCTGGTGCTACTTTTACAAGCCCTTCGTTATAATAATTGATGAATTGTTATCATTTCCTTTTTGTTTGAATTTCGTAGATATATTTGCTGTGATTGGTGTCCCCTAAAATATGTTACTAAATTGTTATCGATGCCAGAAAAAGGAATTCTTTTTAGTCCTCGTACGATGTCCATTTGCAGTCTCTGTATTTCAGAAATTAAAGTGCTTTGGATGTGTTAGGTTATTTGTTTGCTATCCGGACGACAAAAAGAGATAGATGGATAGATATAGAGAGGGACAGAAGCAACATAGTAAAAAATATTTGTGAAGGATGGGACACAATTTCATAGTGGTCATATGATGCAGTATTAACTGTATATGAGCTTTTTTCTTCTTCTTCTTCTTCTTCTTTTACTGAGAACATCGTCAAGAGGAAGCCCTGTGAATGGACATGATACTAACTCAACCATTTGACACCTTGAATAGTATTTATGAATTTGTACAACTTTTAATTTACGGCAAAAATATTTATGGTTATAACGGTGAAACTAGCTATGTAGTACAAAGAAAAAGTTAGAAGACTTCTATTTGATTTAGTCTAACTCAACAGAACATTGTTAATTTTTTAAGGTATTAGAAATGATTATCTCTATGCCATTATTGGCATTTTATGTCAACTATAGTTGCATTAAGCATGATATGGCATAGACACAACTAGGAAATAAAGGGTATGGTACTTCAGAGAATAATTTACAGAGAACATTGACTGCAATATTCATTCATCTGTTAAAAAAGATGTTCTAAAAAATTAACTAGCTTCATGCACAAGGAAAATAATGTAACTAACATCATTTATTCTGCAAAGTGATACTAGCATAGAAAACTGTAGGAATTTTTTTTTTTAAAAAAATGATGCTACCATTTGTTATCATTTCACTTTTACATATAATGCCATCACCTCAATGATATTTACAACTTCTATTTTTTTATCTCCAAATTACTAAAAAAAATGATTTTATGTATATTGCAACTATTCATAAATAATTGACACTTTAGGTGCTGATGAATAATTACTTGATTGCTTGGCGATTTGTTATTTGTTATTTCCTTGTACTTGTTTTTACAAGATATATTTTGTATCAAAATTTTTCAATCTATTTTTGAATATTTCATTTTTTTCTTATCTAGCTGAATTATAGATTATTGTCCAACTTGCAACTACCCCACAATGATGCTTTATGATAGGTTGAAAAAAAATTATAGATGATTTCATATAAGTTGCTCTAGTTGCTACAATAGATAATTGTAATCTAAGGCACCTAAATATCTGCGTGCAGTGCATTTTTGCATGTAATTCCAATAAAATGTTACTTATGATGTCTTTTGGTTTTAAATATGAAAAAGGAGTGATAAGATTCTCAAAATAAAGTTTCATAGTCAACCTTTGCTAAAATAATCTGGAATTTGTTAAGAAGCTATGAGTAAACGATGAAGAGCCTGATCCGTATTTTCAGTAGATTAGTGATCAAAATATCTTCTTTGTTAGACTAAATAAAGCTCAATCAGTTTTTTTTTTTTTTTCTTTTCTAGAGAAAAAGACATGTTCCTTGTCTAAAGTTAGATCACGATATATGTCTTTAGATCGCTGCATATATCTAGGATTATAATGAGTCAAAAATCAATTTTTTACTTTTTTTCCCATTACATGCAAGTTGGATTTTTATTTATCATTTCCACTAACTTGTATCATATTGTTGATGCTCTATTGTTATCAATCATTTCATTCTATTACTGGTCTGAAACTAAAGCCACTTTTTTCCCATTGTCATGCCAGGATGGATCAAAGGAAAGAGAAGGGAAATTAGAAGAGATAAAGAATGCCTTAAAATTTTCTTATTTCTCAACCGGTGTGGCTGGTGTTGGAATGTTAAGTTTTCTTTCTGGATCCATTAGTGACGAAGGAGAAAACAACAGTAGTAATGGAAAAGAACAAATCAATGGCTGCACCCATGGAAAAGCACAAATCCACCTCAGGATTTGCATCATCTTCACACTAGCCACTATTATATCTGGGGTTAGCACGATTCTAATTATACTCCTACGTTCGCTCACTCATGTTTCTATCCATATTATCAAATATCTCAAGTATGCAACCTTGGGGTTGCTAACCATGGCAACATTTGATGCTTCCATTCTTTTCTTGGAGGGCTATGCACTTCTTGCCTTTGTTCCAACGGTGGTTGTAGTTGTGGTGGCATTCATCACGGCCCCTGGCCATAATTGGTCATCATCAAGTTATTACCAAAGCAATGGTGGCTTGTGTTGGAGTTTTAATAGATGATCCTGGTTTGCTCATGATTATTTAATGCTGAAGGGTTAGATACTTCTAAATTTAGCCTTAATAAAAGCATAGGTCCGGGTGGATTAATATATAGCCCAAGGATCCATGAAATCATCTATTTAGATGCTTTTCATGTAGAAAGCATCAAAATATAATGTATTATACGTTTGTAGTATTTGTTCATGTATGTACTCGTTGATTTAATGGGAACAAAGAGAGATTGAATTGAGATTTGATAGAAATCAAATATCCTGTTTATGACAGGCTATATACATCTTACAGCTCTTGAAAGGACCTAAGTTCTATGTTAATGGTATTTTGAGTTAAAAATGAAGAAAAAGGGAAGAAAAGGTCCAAGTAGGTGTATTCTTCTACTTCTAAAGCGCTGAATCTCCAAAAGCCTACCGCTATTCTATTGATTAACTACTTGAATAGATGGCCCGCATGCCAACTACGTATATATGAGCCTCCTTACTACTTGTAAAATAAGGAATAATGAATAGGACAAAGCAAAACGAGCAGCGTAAATCATGACTCCAAAACTTAATGGAGAAAAGAGAGGAAAACAAGAAACATGAGATAGCCAAGTCCTAGTAGATCTAAACACTTAAAGTTAAGCATCATGATTACCAAATTTTACTGAAAATTTCATCCTTTTCCCGTCTAATAAAAATTAGATAACTGAATATGTTAACACCTAAAAATTAGTTTTTGTAGACTGACTGTAAGAAGTTAAGGAAATGATTATTGACCAAGATAGATTAAATTATTCTTGTGTGGAACTTGAAGATCAAGAGTATCACTCATGCAAAAGCTACATTTGGATATATAGTAGATTGCTCGAATTAAATTTCTAAAGGAAGTTATTAGGACATGATATGTGGAGCTATTCATGCAACCATTCTCTAGCAACTGCCACCAAAAGAATAACTAGAATAAAGAACCACAAAAAAAAAGATAGTTATTACCGGAAATAACTACTAATTTGCATCATAAAAAAGAAACAAAAGTCTTCATTTAGAATCTCACACTCTTTCACATATAAATACTTGACTATTCCAATATTGAACAAGGTTTTTATACCTCCCAATGTACTACAAGATGTGCTAAGAGGATTTTGTATTCATGATCCTAATCTAAAATTCTACATTTGTTCCATCTTGGAAGAAATCAATCAAGCATCAAGAGGATTCCACATTCTTAACTCTTGTCAACTTATCCTATTCTCTGAAGTTGTCTCATTCCATTTTGAAGGATATTATCAATAATGTATTCAAATAATTTCTTTATTTTTCCCATCATCTTTGAGTTATCATACTTTATGCCATTCTTTTCTTTGTATCTCATTCCACTGGAATTGTAAGTTCTTTTACTAAGATATTGAATTGTAAGTGTCGCCTGAAGAAGAGCTCTAGCTTGGCTTCCTTGCCACCATCGGTATTCCCTTCAGCTTCTCCTCCACCGAGTCACCACCATCTTCTTCGGTGCCAGCGGCAGTGAGGCAAGAGCCAGATCGGTCATTAATGGTAGCAGTGCAAGCCTTGAGGGAGTTCATCGGAGGTTGGTTCACCGATTTGTGTCGCCGACTATCATCGTCGGTAGCCGAGCAGGCAGCCGGTGAACTCTACTCTCAGCTGATTCTCTATTTCTAAGCTTTCTTAAGTTCTAGAAGTCTGTAAGTATTGCCTAGTTGGAGTTGGGGTGCGTTTTGGAGTCCGTCAAACGGCGGTACGGTGCTCCGCTCAGTGATCTAGGCATCTCGGTGTCCTGGTTTGCTTGTTCGACCGGCCACCGGGCTACTGCTCCACCCTTGTATAGTGGTTGCGAGCCCGAGCGGACGGCGCCCGGGTCACCTCGCATCTTGCTATTTATATTTTATTATTTTTATATTAATTAAAAATTATTTGTGATATCATTCGGTTTTATCAAACATATTTATTCGATCAAATTAATTGATCCAAGATTCAAATGTCAAAATAATTTATTGTTCGATCCAATTTTTAAAATATTATAAAAGAAAAATCACATATAAAATGAAAAAAAAAAACTTAATTTTATTTATTAATAATTAATTTGCACTTCAAATTTTAAGATTATATAGACTTAAGGTAACAAATAGAAGATAAACGACAAAACTATGTACCAACCAATCGTTTGGATCTCAAGTGAAGAGGAATTGGATCTAAAAATAAACTTGATATGATATGTTTAAAAAAATAAATATTCGAGTTACAATGCCTAGAGCTAACATAGTCTAGTCTCGACCAAGACTAATTAACTAATCTATTACTGGCCTCCCCATCATTTATTCCGGCACCATGAGATTGGAAAACTGCCTCAAATTAATTAATAATCATTCCTGGCTTCGGTACTATGAGATTAGAAGACTACGTCCAATTAATAATTATTTCTTTACTTGTGGTAACCTTCTCATAATTTCTTCCGCGCGGCACCATGAGATTGGAAGGCTCGTCTAGTTAATAATTATTCTTGACTTCGGCACCATGAGATTGGAAGACTGCGTTTAATTAATAATTACTTCTGACTTGTAGTAACCTCCGCTATAACGAACCGACTCTTCCATCCCTTGATGGAAGATGGCTTATCCGCAATGACATTGAAGATCTCGGGGTCCGATGTAGGGCCACTTGATTTCCTCCCAGGAATCAAGTGGTAACAGGTGCGGAAAAGGGGAAGAGTTGCGACGATTTGAATCTGGTGGCACATCGAGATGAATCCAACGATGCTCCGCCAGCTGTTTGGAGCCACCATTGACGGGCAGATATTATAGTGGGTCATGATTTCCTTCACCAGGGGGTGGAGAGAAAACGGAGACCCGCCTTCAAACTATCTTCATAGACAAAAACCCCAGACTCTAAATCACGAGTAACTCTATCTCCGGGTTCCGGCGCCCGTAGAACGATATCCATGGGCATGCCATACCACTCATGAATCCTCCCCAAATCCTCGGCAACGATCTCTGAGACCACGTCGTCGGGGCTCATCGCCATCCCGGTTGAAACAAATGCCAAGCGAAAACGATGAGCGTCGAAGAGGATGAAAGGCCAAAACTCTTCTGAAAGCAAGACGAGAGAACGCCGCGAGCATGCATGTATATATACATATAGTGCGGCTGTCGCTTTACTTCCCGCCAAGGAAGCCGCCTTGAGGAGATAGAGCGTCTCGCCCGAGGCGTCCGAACTGCCTCGACAGACGCCCGATCGATCGGGATCAACGACGTGGCGTAATCCTAACCATCATTCTCAGAGAAGCCTTAGCCCCGAAGGCAGTGCGGCCCTGTCGCATTAATTAGGGTCATTGCATGAGCTGTCTAAACCAAGACGTCCCGTCCGGGACGCACCATTTGGACTTGTACTCCCTATGCCCGAACCTACGCTTCGAACTAGGGAGTGAGGGCATGTGTTGGGGGGTAAAATCGACATTGCATTAATATCCGTGCAAGGCGGCTAAGGTCGACCTCCTCCCTCCGCTCTTCCGGGCTTCCGTAGCTCGGCCCCTTCCGGGCTTCCGCAGCTCGGCCCCTTCCGAGCTTCCATAGCTCGGCCCCCTCCGGGCTTCCGTAGCTCGGCTCCTTCCGAGCTTCCATAGCTCGGCTCCCTCCGGGCTCCCATAGCTCGGCTCCCTCCGGGCTCCCGTAGCTCGGCCCCTTCCGAGCTTCCATAGCTCGGCCCCCTCCGGGCTTCCGTAGCTCGGCTCCTTCCGAGCTTCCATAGCTCGGCTCCCTCTGGGCTCCCGTAGCTCGGCCCCTTCCGGGCTTCCGTAGCTCGGCCCCTTCCGGGCTTCCGTAGCTCGGCCCCTCCGGGCTTCCGTAGCTCGGCCCCTTCCGAGCTTCCATAGCTCGGCTCCCTCCGGGCTTCCGTAGCTCGGCTCCTTCCGAGCTTCCATAGCTCGTCTCCCCTGAGTCACCATGACTCGCCTACGCCAAATAATTCACAATCCATTACCCACCTCCGCGGAACCTGATGCAGGAGAGCCTAGGTTCACCATAACAGCATCCCGGACAAGGAATCATGTCGAAACGTGGCCTAGAACCTATCGTAACTACCCCAGGTCTACTCGACCAGATCTCGAGACATCAGGCGCTCTCCCAGCCGTCGATCCCCTAACAGACAGGATACGGATTCCCGCGGCCCCACAGCGGCCTGATTCTATCCACCTCCGTATCCTAACAACCTCTGAACCTTCCAGAAGATGCTCAAGGTCCAGGTGACAGTCTATAAATGGGACACTCCGGATCCCTCAGGTACGCATATCTCCTTGCGCGCACGCACGCGTCTCTCGGCACCCCCACTGCTCTCTCCGGCAGCTCGTCGGTGCTCGCCCTCTGGAGCTTCCGATTGGCCGCCCCGGGGAGGCCTCCCGGAGAGATCCACCTCCCCATGTCTGGTTGATCGCCGATTTCTTCTCCACTGACTTGAGCGTCGGAGGGTCTTCCGCGGAGGACCACCCCCGGCGTCCCCCGCGTGTGGACTTCTTGTGCAGGTCCGCCCCCCTCTTCCTGGAGATCGACCGCGCCCGAGTCGGAGGACGGATCCCGGCGGCAACAGATTGGCGCTAGAGGAAGGGCCTCAAGTCCCATCAAAACTTGAAGAAAGGAGACAAGGATCTAAATCCGGAGAAGAACCTCTTCAATGGCCAACCGGAGGAGAGCAACCTCTGAAGCCCAAGATCAGGTCGCTTCCCAGAGGCCTGATCCGACTGGCGCTACGGCCACACCTCCACCGGTCGAAACCCCGTCACCGCCTGCCATCCCGGTGACCCAGGACCAGTTCGCTACGCTGGTCCAACAAGTCCAGGCCCTTACCCACCTGGTTCAAGAGCGCCTTGCAGCTCCTCCTGCTTCGCATCCTCAGAAGGAGGCGGCGATTCCTTCTTCGCCGGCACCTCCTCCTCTGATCCATGTCAGCGGACCCCCACATCGCCCAGGGGGGACAAACCAGTCCCGCGAGCCGGTTATGATAGAGATCCTCCCAGATCTCGGCGAGCCCGCTCCCTCTCCCCGGCGACATCTCACCATGATTCGACGCCATCCTTGCGATTCTCACGCCCAGCTCCTCCTCTAACCGGTGAAGAGGAGATCCGCCGTCAGATCCAGGAGATGCGTCAGGAGCTGGACGCCGCCAAGCAGACCCATCTGCCCCAGCCCAAGGCGGAGCAGGGCATCCCTTTCTCTAAGGGAATCATGGAGGAAGTGATTCCCTCCCATGTCAAGCTGCCAGCCGTCGAACCCTATCACGGCTCCACTGACCCGGACGACCATCTCAGCAGCTTCCGGTCAATAATGATGTTCCACGGAGCATCTGATGCGATCCTCTGCCGCCTTCCCATCCACCCTCAGAGGATCCGCCCGAACCTGGTTCAACGCCTTGAAACCGGGTTCCATTGATTCATTCGACGAGCTGAGCCACCTTTTTATTGGCCAGTTCGTCAGCAGCCGCCGCCACCGACGGAGATCCGACTCCCTCTCCGAAGTCAAGCAGAGAGAGGGGGAGTCCTTGAGAATTATCTTGGCCGTTTCAACAAGGCCATGTTAGAGGTGGACCACCTTAATCATGAGGTGGCTATGTCCGCCCTAGGCGGGGGGAGTTTCGAAGGAGAGCGACTTCTACCTGGCAATGGAGGTCAGCTACCCCCCATGTCTCTCTGATATGATGGCCCTTGCGGACAAGTACGCTAGGGTCGAGGAGTCGCGGAGAGTTGCCCGCGCTGAGCAAGCAAAGAAGAAGGAGCCCAAAGTCCCCGACAGGCACCGTCCCGTCCGTCGGCCAAGTCCGCCTCGCCGCCAAAGAGTCCCTCCGCTGCCGCCAAGGAATCGCTCCCGGAGTCCTCCTAGGCGATTCGATCGCTATACTCCGCTGACTGTGCCCCGAGCGCAAATCCTCA
This sequence comes from Calamus simplicifolius, assembly GCA_900491605.1. NCBI lineage: Eukaryota > Viridiplantae > Streptophyta > Magnoliopsida > Arecales > Arecaceae > Calamus > Calamus simplicifolius. The sequence continues at coordinate 534,784 of UESW01004803.1, forward strand.
TGGAGATAGAGCGCCAACTTCCCCGGCCAGTGCCTCTCCGAGGGAACCCGACCCGAAGAGATCCCGCCAAGTACTGCCGCTACCATAGGGAGCACGGTCATGACACTGAAGAATGCTGGCAGCTGAAGAATGAGATCGAGAGGCTGATTCGGCGGGGACTGGACAGTTCAGGAGGGCCCCGAGCCGCAACAGCAGGGAGGTGACCGCCAGCCCGAGCTCCAACAACCTCCTCCTCCACCAAATCCGCCCGTGGTTGGCCGCATCAACATGATTGAAGAGGCCGGCGGATCGAGCCCCAGAGGGCGACGGTGATGGATCCGTGCCAAAGAAGGCACGGACGGGCGAGCTCTCCTTCTCCGATGATGATCTTCTTGGGATACAGCTCCCCCACGACGCACTAGTTGTATCCCTTAATTTGAACAATTATGATGTAAGCCGAATCCTCGTTGATAGTGGAAGCTCGGTAAACGTTTTGTACCTCGGTGTGTTTGCCAGGATGAAATTGCTCATGGAAAACCTTCGAGCCGTGGATTCCACCCTGATGGGATTCACCGGCGACGTCATCATCCCAGAAGGAATCGTCACCCTGACGGTCCGCGCGGGAACCTGGCCCCTTGTACCATTGTTCAGACAGACTTCCTAGTGACCGACCTCAGGTCCCCATACAACGCCATATTCGGCAGGCCCGGTTTAATGTCTCTCAAGGCAGTTGTCTCCATCCCGCATCTGTCTATGAAGTTCCCCACCGAGCAAGGAGTTGGAGTGTTCGGGGAAGTCAAGCCATGGCTCGGCAATGCTTTCGTTACGAGCCTTCAGTCCAGAATGCCCGAGGTTGACGGGCTAGACGCTCGCGAGGACTTCGCCGAACAAAGGGAGAACCGGCGGAGAAATTGGAGGAGGTACCGCTAGACGAAGCTCGGCCCGACCGAACCATCAAAATCGGGTCGCTGCTCAAAGGAGAGCCTCGGCGCAGCTGATCAGATTCCTCCAAAGCAATGCGACATCTTCGCCTGGACCGCCTCCGACATGCCAGGAATCAACCCCGAGGTCCTCGTCCATCGTCTCAATGTGGACGAGATGCACAGGCCTGTTAAGCAGAAGAAGAGAAGCTTCGCCCCAGAGCGGCAAAAGGCCATTGAAGAAGAGGTCGACAAACTCATCAAAGCCAATTTTGTCCGAGAGGTGAATTATCCAAGCTGGCTGTCAAATGTCGTCATGGTGAAAAAGTCGAACGGCAAATGGAGGATCTGCATCGACTTCACCGACCTCAACAAGGCCTGCCCGAAGGACAGCTTCCCCCTCCCTCGGATCGACCAGCTCGTGGACGCCACCTCAGGCCACCAGATGCTGTCATTCATGGATGCCTATTCGGCTACAATCAGATCCGGATGGCCCCCGAAGATGAAGAAAAGACCGCCTTCATAACCGACCGAGGTACCTACTGTTACCGAGTTATGCCTTTTGGTCTTAAAAATGCAGGAGCCACCTACCAGCGGCTGGTCAACAAGGTGTTCAAGGAGCAAATCGGCCGGAACATGGAGGTGTACGTGGATGACATGCTGGTCAAAAGCAAGGAAGCGCACGGCATGTTGAGGACCTCGCGGAGAGCTTTGCCACGCTGCGCAAATATGGGATGAAGCTCAACCCGACCAAGTGCGCCTTCGGCGTCAATTCTGGGAAATTCCTCGGCTTCATGGTCTCCCAGCGAGGTATCGAAGCTAACCCCCAGAAGATCCAAGCTCTCCAACAATGGCGCCCCGGCATCTGTCAAAGAGGTCCAGCGCCTAACCGGGAGGATAGCGGCCCTTAACCGCTTCGTGGCTCGGTCGCCGAGAGATGCCTCCCCTTCTTCAAAACTCTCCGATCGGCCAAAAACTTTCCAGTGGACTCCCGAATGCCAGAAATCATTTCAAGATCTCAAGAAGTACCTCGGCTCGCCTCCGCTTCTCAGTAGTCCAGCCCCGGGAGAGACCCTGTTTTTGTACCTGGCCGTTTCGGAGAGCGCGGTTTGTTCGGTGCTAGTCAAGGAAGAAGGCAAAGTCCAAAAGCCGATCTACTATGTCAGCAGGCTGCTCCGCGATGCGGAGACGAGGTACACAGGATTGAGAAGATGGTGCTGGCCTTGATCACCTCAGTTCGAAAGCTGCGGCCATATTCCAAGCACATTCAGTGACGGTCCTGACCGACCAACCCATCAAGGCGGTGGTCCACCGTCCAGAAACATCGGGAGAATGACCAAATGGGCCGTCGAGCTAAGCGAGCATGACATACATTTCAACCTCGCCCGGCCATCAAAGCTCAAGTGCTGGCCGACTTCCTCCTCGAGTGCACCATCCCGGAGGACGGTTCTACCCCAGACTCCCGAAGAGCCAAAGTCTGGAGCCCGGTGGCTCCTCCACGTCGACGGGTCATCCAATGCCCATCACTCCGGTGCGGGTCTAGTCCTTACCAGCCCTGAGGGGATGATCTTCGAATATGGCATCCGATTCTCCTTCCCGGCTTCCAACAACGAAGCCGAGTACGAAGCCTGTTAGCCGGTCTCCGGATCGCCCGCAATCTGAAGGTGGAAAAGCTCAGCGCCTTCACCGACTCTCAGCTGGTAGCCGGCCATGTTCGGGGAGAATTTGAAGCCCGGGAGCCGAACATGATTCGATATCTCCAGGAGGTGCGTAACTACTTCCCCATTTTTTCGAATTTGAAATTATTCAGATTCCCAGATCGAGAACGCCCGTGCCGACCTACTCTCCCGATTGGCAACCGCGGAGACGATGGATGCCGAACAAAAGTTCCACCTGGAGACTCTGGAAAAGCCGAGCATCATGGAAGCCGACCGGGTGATGCAAGTCGAGACCGAACCATCCTGGTTCGACCCTATCCTCAAATATCTCAAAGAAGGGTCGCTTCCGTCCGACCGAAGAGAGGCCAGGAAGCTGAAGCTGCAGGCCACCACTACGTGTTGATTGACAACCAACTTTACAAGCGGTCTTTTCCATGCCGCTGCTCAGATGCCTTCGCCCATCCGAAGCGGACTACGCTCTGCGCGAGGTACATGAAGGGATTTGCGGCAACCATTTGGGAAGCCGGTCCCTATGCCACAAGGTGCTGCGACAAGGCTATTATTGGCCGACCATGCAAAAAGACGCGGACGACCTAGTCCGAGCCTGCGACCCCTGCCAGAGGCATTCAAGCATCCAGAGGCTCCCTTCCGCCAGGCTAGTTTCTATATCCTCCGCTTGGCCCTTTGCCAAATGGGGGATGGACATCCTCGGCCCATTCCCGCTTGCCACGGGACAGCGGAAATTCTTATTTGTCGCCATCGACTACTTCACCAAATGGGTCGAAGCGGAAGCAGTTGCACAAATTACCGAAGCACGGGCCAGAGACTTTGTTTGGAGGTCCATCATCTGCCGATTCGGCCTCCCCACACCATAATCACCGATAACGGCAAGCAGTTCGACAACTCCAAATTCCGCCAGTTCTGCGAGGAGCACGGAATCCGTCACCACCTTACTTCGGTCGGACACCCACAAGCCAACGGAGCGGCCGAAGTAACCAACAGGACCCTCCTCCAGGGAATCAAAGCTCGCCTCTCCAGAGCCCAAGGCAGGTGGGCGGATGAGCTACATCATGTCTTATGGGCCTACCGCACTACCCCGAGGATCCCGACGGCGAGACCCCATTCCGAATGGCTTTGGTACGAGGCCGTTATCCCTGTGGAAGTCGGCCTCCCATCATTGCGGGTGGAAAGTTACTCAGAGGAAACTAGCAACGAACAACTCCGCACCAACCTCGACCTGGTAGAGGAAATCAGAGAGAAGGCCCGGATCAGAACGGCTGCCTATCAACAAAGGGTGGCCCGGTACCATGCCTCCAGAGTTAAAGGGAAGACCTTCCTGCCCGGCGACCTTGTCCTCCGAAAGGCCTCTGTTTCCAAACCGCTGGAGCAAGGAAAGCTGGCGCCGAACTGGGAGGGCCCGTACCAAGTAGCGGAGATCATTGGACCAGGAACCTACAAGCTGCAGGATCTGGATGGGAAGTCCATTCCCCGGACTTGGAACGCGGACAACCTTCGTAAATATTAATAGGGTATGTCCTCTCTGAATTCATCTTCACATGCCTCACTACACGTTCCTGCTTATCTGTTTCCTCAAAACCTGTGCATGAATCATTATGCACTGCATTGCTATAAATTGCAAGAAGAAACAGATACTGCTTACCAATCCTCGGCACAACCGAGCTGTCTGTTTGAACAGGAATTCTCCGAACCTTGGCAGGGCCAAGTAAAATATTCTCCGAACCTCGGCTGGGCCGAGCAACAAATCTCCGAACCTTGGCAGGGCCAAGTAAAATATTCTCCGAACCTCGGCTGGGCCGAGCAACAAAATCTCCGAACCTTGGCAGGGCCAAGTAAAATATTCTCCGAACCTCGGCTGGGCCGAGCAACAAAATCTCCGAACCTTGGCAGGGCCAAGTAAAACATTCTCCGAACCTCGGCTGGGCCGAGCAACAAAATCTCCGAACCTTGGCAGGGCCAAGTAAAATATTCTCCGAACCTCGGCTGGGCCGAGCAACAAAATCTCCGAACCTTGGCAGGGCCAAGTAAAATATTCTCCGAACCTCGGCTGGGCCGAGCAACAAAATCTCCGAACCTTGGCAGGGCCAAGTAAAATATTCTCCAAATCTCGGCCGGGCCGAGCAACGAGCCCTCCGAGCCGTGACAGGGCCAGGTAAAACTCATTCGGGCTAAAATCCCAGCTAAAAACCGAAGTACACAGGCCCCGATCAAAGCCAAGCAACTTCCAAATAGTCCCCGAAGGACTTCGTCCGGTTTGAAAACGAGCGCGTTAAGCAAAAACCATCGACGCACAAAAAGAACCACCATTGGCAAACCCCTTTAAAGGGCCATTAAGCCCCGTGTAATCGGCCAGAGGCCCCAAAAAGAGCTAGGAGATTCCTCCACTGCTGAAAATCTTTGGGTAACGACCCCTATAACCCGTCGTTCAAAGCGTCTACGTCGACCCACAAAACGATGGGGCCACGTCAACACCCTAATTTATCACGCGGATCAAAGCTATAATTCTCGAAAAATAGAGGAATTCCAAAGCAGATCCCTTTTCATTTAAGAAAAAGGGGCTACATAGACAGAAAACAAAAAACAAACAGAGACCCCCGGGTCATGGTTTGAAGCCGCTCCCGGGGGCTGGCAGTTCCTCCAGGCGCTCCGTCAGGTCGCCACTTGCTGACGAAGGGACGCGATCTCCTCTTTTTGCCGGTCCACCACCCGCGCTGGGCCTCAGCCTCCCTTGAGCACACATCCATGTACTCTTCGACGACCCTTACGAGCTGTTGATTGCTCGAGAGTCGATGCCAATCCCAAACCGTCGACAGTAATGGAGACACGCCCCCTCTCCGAGCGCAGCAGGCTGTCGAGCGAGGAACGCAACTCGCCTGATGATCGCCCTGGAGAGGCCATTTTTTCGGAACCTAAACCGAGGGATGGCCGAAACCGATGCCCCTCGGTCACATTTATACTCGCCAGGCAGGTATCTCTATCGGTCGTGCTGTAACCACCGACCCATAAGAACTTGCCACGTGTCGCCATTTCAGCGCCTGCGAAATCCTAAGTATCGCGCCCCATCCCAAGCAAGATCGATAAGCACGAGCAGGTTGTTCGGGAATTCCCCAAGCAGAACATTTTCCGATCTGTCGGCCCTCGCAATAAATGCATTCGGCGCTTCCCCGAGCCTCTTAATGCCGGCCTCTTCTTCGGGAGACGTGGAAGTCCGGCATTCGGCCAATAACCCATCCCCTCGGGAAAAGTAGCGTCACCAATAAAAAAGCATGACGATATGCCGCTCGTTCCCCCCTGGCGCCCCTTACTAAGCGCCGCGTGGGCCTGACGCTGTGGCCCACATTCACAACTGAGTCGCTCCCTTGAGCCCGAATCTTCGAACATTGGCAGGGCCAAGTCAATTATCTCCGAACCTCGGCAGGGCCGAGTGAATGAATCTTCGAACCTTGGCAGGGCCAAGTCAATTATCTCCGAACCTCGGCGGGGCCGAGTGAATAAATCTCCGAACCTTGGCAGGGCCAAGTCAAATATCTCCGAAACTCGGCTGGCCCGAGTGACAGGTTCCCTGAACCGTGATGGGAAAAGGTACGGATCCCCTGAACTTCGGCCAAAGCCGACCCACGATAAGTCGAGCTCCGGTAAAAGCGAAGCATAAAAATATCAAACTTCTGATCAGAGCAAGGGGCATATTTCGTCGAACGATCCCTGAACCGTCGCGCGAACCTCGATTAAGTTCTGACAGCGTGGGATCCTCCTCTAAGGACAAGCGGACACCTTTGTACCCCACAAACAACAATAACAGCAAACCCGGCACAGAAAAGATAGAGATTGAAAAACAGAACGTAACTCTCTTTATTGCCGATCAAGATCAGTTACAGATGCCTCACAGGCATTACAAGAGCATTGAAATGCATAAAATAAAGGCAAATACAAAACTCGGGCAACTGCTCCAAAGCAGACCTAAGCAACTGTGATGCTCCGACGTCCGGGTCGACAAATCAGGCAAACCACGAAAAGGTCGGCCCGCCTACACGGTCGATAAAGCTGACCCTCCATGGCTCACGCCGAACGGAGGGATTCAGCAGGCGGCACGGCCCGTGGATGCTGATTCTAAGGATTTGGACGATCCAGCCCACCCCCTGGGAGGGGGTGCTGGATCGCAGACCGCTGCCGAGAGGCTCGGAGACCATCGGACCCTGGTTGCTCCCATTTTCTCCGTCCCGTGGCAAGGATTCCCCTCAGAGAAGGGATGGGAATCCAGGCCAGCGAAAGAGGGAGAATCTGGGCGTGCTACGGGGGCGTCGATGCACTTCCTGCCATAAGCCCCCCTAGCCGGCCGCAAAGGTCACACGGGAAGAGTATATGTGCGCTCCCCGTGTGATCTCTGCGCCCCCCATGTGCGCTCTCCATGTGATCTCCGGGACTCATCCCCTAAGGGTGAGCCATTCTTCGACAGCTCCCCGGTCGCCCCAGCTATCCGGCGGCAAGGAGCCTATGAGAGGAAAAATCAGTCCTCCCACTCGTAACAGCAGAAAATGAGCATAATGGAAGCTCTGATGGAAAAGACACTCGGGGATAACCAAACACGACCCCCTTTCGTCCCTGTTTTATAGGCAGAAAAGAGCCGGGAAAAGCTACCCAAGCTGTAAGTCCCGAGATTCAAGAATCTAGCCCATGCCTCCACGTGGCCCCTCAGGATAGACGCAGCGCCCTACTCGCGCCAAGCCCACCGCCTTAGTTATGACGTATACGGAGATCCCTTCCTGATCCGGATCACGATCATTAAATGCAGAAGATCACCCGCCAGCACTTCGAAAACTGGCGGGCTCAGAATATCGTCCTTCGAAAGCGACGTCCTCCAATGGTAAACGGCTGCGTACGCGGCACGATGAGACGACCTGCATGGGAAAAGAGCACCTTCCGGAAAGCTCTGCTGCAGCTTTATGTTCCCCACTACGCCGTATCATCAACTCTAGTGAAATAAAAACCGAATCACCTACGGAACAGCAGGGCGTCGGCAGAAGGGTAGAAAGCGCGAAGGCCTATCTTCCTCGTCGGCCCTAGCCGACCCATACTGCTCGTCGCCCCAGCCGACCTATTGTCGGCCTCAGCTGACCTACTTCTCTCGTCAGCCCCAGCCGACCTACTTCTCTCGTCGGCCCCAGCCGACCTACTTCTCTCGTCGGCCCTAACCGACCCTAGCCGGTACGTTTCCTTCAATCCCGAGATAAGGATGGCCTAAGAGCGTCAGCAAGCCATAAGTCGTTCACAATCGAAGCAAGGCTGAACAACAACAAGGTCGTGCAAGAAAAACACTTAAGTGGAAACAGAAAATCCTCTTATTAAGAAACGTCAGACAGACTTCTGAAAAACGAAATACAAGAGTGGCCCCTAAGGGTCAGGAACCACACCGGTTTTGGCCGAACTTTCGGTTGCATCTACAGAAGCGTGACTAGACTCGCCCTTCTCTAATACTTTTGCTCCCTCGGCGGCAGTTTGCGACCATCCCCCAAAAATTGCGGCTTCACCGGGACCCGGGACAACACCAGGGTCAGTGTCTGAGACGTCGACATATTCGTCCTCTTCCTCCCCTCGGACTCACCCTCATCAGGAGTTTCAGCATCCAGGAAAGAGAGATCCCATTCCGGATGCTATCTGGATATATTCTCTTTGCATTCCTGCTGCCCAAGTTGGAAGGCGCCAACACGGATAGCATCCTGCCTCCCCTTGAGTATGGCGAGCTGCGTGTTGGCCTCAGTAGCCTGTTTCTCAGCCTCTGCGACTTGGGCCCGCAGAATAATATTTCGCTCCTCGAACTCGCTGGCCCGCATCTCGGATTCTGAGCTCTTGTTGCGACTGGACACAAGCTCGCCTTGAAGGGCCCGAACCTCCAACTCCAACTTTGCCATCTGAAAAAGCCAAAGCAAGTCGGCATCGCAAGAGGCCAGTGGATTAGCGCCCTCCCTCAAACGGGCAATTTCGTTGTCGCGGCGCTTCAGTCGCTCCTCCACCTCGCCAAGCATCCTGGTCAAACGATTCCTCTCGTCGGCAGCTTCCTTCCCCAGCCGACCCATACTCTCGCTATGTTCTCGCCGCATCGCCTTCACCTCTGCGGAATGCTTCGACTCGATTCTGGCCAGCTCCAAGCATGCATTGTCATTCTTCGCCAGGAGTTCCTGCAACTCCTCCACCCTGCGCTTCTGCTTGGACACCTCGGCCAGAGCGACCTGGTGTGCCGCCCTTGCTCCCTTTAAGCTCCTATCAGTCATATCCATAAGCTCTTCGAACTTCTCAGACACTTTTAGTCGTGATTGGAGCTCGGCATTATCCCGCCTGGCCTGAATGCTGGCCCCTGTCGCCAAACTCAAGCACCAGCATATCACCCCGGAAAGCAAAACGCTCTACGAGACAAAAAATAAAATGAATAAAAACCCACGATGAGGTCAACCGGCAAACATCTACCGCGCGAAAGAAATAACTTACTCGCGAGGCATAGACCCGAGTCATCCTCATCAGGGTCGTGTTATCGATGTCGGGAAGGAGATGAATACTCTCGGCCACGCCTTGCTGATCGAACGCGGCATTGACCAGCTCCAAGTCTGCGAACTTGTCCGCCAAAGGATCTGCACTTGGATGCAGGGCCGACCTCATCAAGGCGGAAAACGCCTCCTCAACACCAGCATTCGAACTGCTGGGCTGACCATCCCTGCCTGAGGGACCGACCTGGGTGACCTCCGCCTGAGAGGCCCCCAATCTTCCAGCCTCCTCTATCAAGGCCCTGGCTTGGACTTCTTCGGATAATTCGGCTAGCCCAAGCGCTAGCCTCCCCAAAGTCTTTTTCGAGGGAGCTCCCAATGCGGGACTCCCACCTTGCTGCGTCCCCTCCTCCGATGCATCCTTTCCGATAACCGCCACCTGCATCCTCTCCGCAGGCTCCCCCGAAGCCTCGATCTGACTCGCTTCTTGATCCATCGAGGGCGGTCCGACCTCGCTACCACCGGACTCCCCTGCAGAGAGACCAGGAGGGGGTCCTTCCCGAACCTCCTTGGCTGCAGCCATCCCATCTCCCTCTCCTAATGGAGCCGACGGCGATCCCGCGGAGACAGCAAGCTCCTCAGCGACGACCGCCTCTCCCGAATCCCCCGCTGATTCCTCTTTCAAGGGGGACGCGGTCGGACGAGCTAATGGGGCCTCGTCCGAGCTATCTGATATCTCCAACACAAAAGGGTCGGAGGTCATAACCATTCTCCCTGGGCCCTCCTTCGCTCCCGGCGCTTCTGCCGTGCCTACTTCGGCACCTGGCGGGCTTCTTGCGGAGATGTGAGCCCTTTTCTCGGGCCTGCCACTGTCTGCGCCGCTACCTTCCCCGGGGCGCTTCCCTCTCTTCCTCTTGGAGAGGCTCGTCAAAGCTGACTTCTTGGCTGAAGGAACAAAGCACACACGATCAAATCCAAGCACATTCATCGAGAAAATGCACAGCGAGAAATTTAAAAAAAGAAGATTCACCTTGCGGGTCTAGGGGGCTGAGTCCTGCAGCGAAAAGGGCCCCCTCCGATAGCAAGTCATTGGCCGAAAACACCTGCCCATTACGGAGGACATCCAAGTCCCTCTCCTCCTGCGCCGACAAAATCGGATGCGTCTCTGCGTCCCTTACAAAATCCCCCCCATCTCCGAGGGAAGCCGAAACCGATGTTCCCCTCCGCTATAACGAACCGACTCTTCCATCCCTTGATGGAAGATGGCTTATCCGCAATGACATTGAAAGATCTCTGGGGTCCGATGTAGGGCCACTCTGATTTTCTCCCAGGAATCAAGTGGTAACAGGTGCTGAAAAGGGGGAGAGTTGCGACGATTTGAATCTGGTGGCACATCGAGATGAATCCGACGATGCTCGCCAGCTGTTTGGAGCCACCATTGATGGGCAGATATTATAGTGGGTCATGATTTCCTTCACCAGGGGGTGGAGAGGAAAACGGAGACCCGCCTTCAAACTATCTTCATAGACAAAAACACCAGACTCTAAATCACGAGTAACTCTATCTCCGGGTTCCGGCGCCCGTAGAACGATATCCATGGGCATGCCATACCACTCATGAATCCTCATCAAATCCTCGGCAACGATCTCTGAGACCACATCGTCGGGGCTCATCGCCATCCCGGTTGAAACAAATGCCAAGCGAAAACGATGAGCGTCGAAGAGGATGAAAGGCCAAAACTCTTCTGAAAGCAAGACGAGAGAACGCCGTGAGCATGCATGTATATATACATATAGTACGGCTGTCGCTTTACTTCCCCGCCAAGGAAGCCGCCTTGAGGAGATAGAGCGTCTCGCCCGAGGCATCCGGAACCACCTCGACAGACGCCCGATCGATCGGGATCAACGACGTGGCGTAATCCCAACCGTCATTCTCAGAGAAGCCTTAGCCCCGAAGGCAGTGCGGCCCTATCGCATTAATTAGGGCATCATTACACGAGCTGTCTAAACCAAGACGTCCCATCCGGGATGCGCCATTTGGACTTGTACTCCCTATGCCCGAACCTACGCTTCGAACTAGGGAGTGGGGGCATGTGTTGGGGGGTAAATCGACATTGCATTAATATCCGTGCAAGGCAGCTAAGGTCGACCTCCTCCCTCCGCTCTTCCGGGCTTCCATAGCTCGGCCCCTTCTGGGCTTCCGTAGCTCGGCCCCTTCCGAGCTTCCATAGCTCGGCCCCCTCCGGGCTTCCGTAGCTCGGCTCCTTTCGATCTTCCATAGCTCAGCTCCCTCCGGGCTCCCATAGCTCGGCTCCCTCTGGGCTCCCGTAGCTCGGCCCCTTCCGAGCTTCCATAGCTCGGCCCCCTCCGGGCTTCCGTAGCTCGGCTCCTTCCGAGCTTCCATAGCTCGGCTCCCTCCGGGCTCCCGTAGCTTGGCCCCTTCCGGGCTTCCGTAGCTCGGCCCCTTCCGGGCTTCCGTAGCTCGGCCCCTTCCGAGCTTCCATAGCTCGGCTCCCTCCGGGCTTCCGTAGCTCGGCTCCTTGTGAGCTTCCATAGCTCGTCTCCCCTGAGTCACCATGACTCGCCTACGCCAAATAATTCACAATCCATTACCCACCTCCGCGGAACCTGATGCAGGAGAGCCTAGGTTCACCATAACAGCATCCCGGACAAGGAATCATGTCGAAACGTGGCCTAGAACCTTTCGTAACTACCCCAGATCTGCTCAACCAGATCTTGAGACATTGAGGTGCTCTCCCAGCCGTCAATCCCTAACAGACAGGATACGGGCCCCGCGGCCCCACAGCGGCCTGATTCTATCCACCTCCGTATCCTAACAATCTCTGAACCTTCAGAAGACGCTCAAGGTCCAGATGACAGTCTATAAATGGGACACTCCCGGACTCCCTCAGGTATGCATATCTCCTTGCGCGCACGCACGCGTCTCTCCATATACACACATGGGCACCCCCACTGCTCTCTCCAGCAGCTCGTCGGCGCTCCTGCCCTCTGGAGCTTCCGATTGGCCACCCCCGGAGAGGCCTTCCGAAGAGATCCACCTCCCCACTGTCTGGTTGATCGCTGATTTCTTCTCCACTGACTTGAGCGTCGGAGGGTCTTCCGCGGAGGACCACCCCCGGCGTCCCCCGCATGTGGACTTCTTGTGCAGGTCCGCCCCCCTCTTCCTGAAGATCGACCGCGCCCGAGTCGGAGGACGGATCCCGGCAGCAACAACATGCATGTATATCTAAGATGACCACAAGTCATTCAAAGTTGATAGAATTCATATTAAGATGGCAGTATTGTGGTTGTTTATGTGCATATAAAAAATTTTTATATTAAGATATCGATTAGACTAGTTTCTTCCAAATGAATGGATCATGGACCAGATTTAGAAATCTGAGTTCAATTCTTCCAATAATTTGGTCAGAACTTGTTGGTGATATATTCATAATTTATTAAAATGCTGATGCTACTTTTACAAGCCGTGGTCCAAGACTTTTACAGTTGTTATCATTTGCATTTGTACCATTTAATATAAAGCTTTTAAATATGAAGAAATTTGATGATCTCCTCTGACTTTTGTCGAAAGTCGGATACAATAATAACCTGAGATTGTGTAGTCTAATTCACATCCAATGATCACCCCGGTAGTTCTCTCCCTGGATCTGCTCAAGATGATGCGGTTATTCAGATGAGCTCAGAATAATGACCTCTCAACTATATTAGTAACTTAAATTCCTACATGTTAACTTTTTTGATACCTTGACAAAAATTAAAATTTCATCCTTTTTTTTCTGATGAGTCTGTACAACTCATTGTCTGATTCTCGCTACTGCAGTTGTGCATCTCTTTTTTTTGGTTAATCAGCTCTAGAGGAAGGTATTTGCCTAATAGAAAAATTCTGCATCGCACGCGCTGACTGATCGCATGTGTATGCAACCACGCATATGATGCGCAAAAGAATAAAATTATTTTTAATCATGTGCGACTGCATGCATGCACGATCAATCACTGCGTGTGATGTGCACGATCTGCATCATACATGGTGCACAAAGATCTTTCCTTGTCTAATTCTCTTTCAACCCACTAACAAGCAACATGTAGTTGAGCCAGAAAAATGTATTCTTTTAGTCCTTGTACACTCTCTATATGCAGTAACCGTATTGCAAAAATTAAAGTGCTTTGGATGTGTTATATTATTTGTTTGCTATCTGGAGGACAGAAAAAGATAGATCGATAGATAGATCTAGAGAGGGAGAGAAGCAACATAGTAAAAATAAATGTGAAGGATGGGACATAATTTCATAGTGATCATATGATGTAGTATTAACTGTATATGAATTTTTAAAAAATTTTATTGAGAACTTCGACATGGGAAAACGTTTTATGCACCGGACCTCGGTGCACAAAGTATGCATGGGGCATGCCCATTGGCCGTGTGCCCGATGCACAAAATTCGGTGCACAAAGACTTTTCCCTTCGACATGGTACTAACTCAACTATTTGACGCTTTGTATAGTATTTAGGAATTTGAACAACTTTTAGTTTACGGCAATAATATTTATGGTGATGACAGTGAAACTATCTATGTAGTACAAACAAAGAGTTGGAAGAGTTTTATTTGATTTAGTGTAACTCTACAGAACATTGATAATTTTTTAAGGTATTAGGCATGATTATCTCTATGCCATTAGACATTGTATGTGTTGATGCCGGATCACCAGATTTTTGTTTAGGGTTCTCAGGATCTCCTTTTTAGAAGGAAGAAGCAGCCACCCTCCCCTTCTCCTTCCTCCCTTTTATCCTTTTTCTCTTGTACGTGTTATTATTATTATTTTCTTTTGCTATTTTAATTTTGAAAATCCACGTGTAGGATAAGTGTTCATCTTGCATTACGTGGTCATTCGGTGATAATACTTAATAAGGATATTAAGAAACTTGCTTATGAAGACATCTTTATCATGATGATCTTGATTATCCCAAGGGAATGTCAGGGATAGTGGAGACGTCAGAGTGAGGAAAAAGGGATCTGGCTCTAAAATAGAGGTTCAATGTCTCCTTTTGGTGTTTGTCTTATGCGAACCATTTAAGGCGTGATGATGTTTAGTATTTCTCGATTTGTGTTCCGAATATGACGGTTTATCTCGTTTAATGGTTCTGAAATGGGGATTATTCTTAAACTGGGGGGCCGTCCAGAGACTGGGGGGCCGCCCAGGACTGGGGGCCGTCCAGACTCTAGGGGCCGCCTAGGGCCGGAGGCCGTTCAGACTCTGGAGGCCGCCTAAGACTGGGGGCCGCCCAGGACTGGGGGCCGTCCAGACTCTAGGGGCCGCCTAGGATCGGAGGCCGTCTAGACTCTGGAGGCCGCCCAAGACTGGGGGCCGTCCAGGACTGGGGGCCGTCCAGACTCTGGAGGCCGCCCAAGGCTGGGGGCCGCCCGGGACTGGGGGCCGTCCAGACTCTAGGGGCCGCCTAGGACCGGAGGCCGTCTAGACTCTGGAGGCCACCCAAGACTGGGGGCCGCCCAGGACTGAGGGCCATCCAGACTCTAGGGGCCGCCTAGGACCACAGGCCGTCTAGACTCTGGAGGCCGTCCAAGACTGGGGGCCACCAGGACTGGGGGCCGTCCAGGACTGGGGGCCGTCCAGACTCTGGAGGCCGCCCAAGGCTGGGGGCCGCCCGGGACTGGGGGCCGTCCAGACTCTAGGGGCCGCCTAGGACCGGAGGCCGGCTAGACTCTGGAGGCCGCCCAAGACTGGGGGCCGCCCAGGACTGGGGGCCGTCCAGGACTGGGGGCCGTCCAGACTCTGGAGGCCGCCCATGGCTGGGGGCCGCCCGGGACTGGGGGCCGTCCAGACTCTAGGGGCCGCCTAGGACCGGAGGCCGGCTAGACTCTGGAGGCCGCCCAAGACTGGGGGCCGCCCAGGACTTGGGCCGCCCAAGCTGCCTTTGGGACTGGGGGCCGTCCAGACTCTAGGGGCCGCCTAGGATCGGAGGCCGTCTAGACTCTGGAGGCTGCCCAAGACTGGGGGCTGCCCAGGACTTGGGCCGCCCAAGCTGCCTTTTATTTATTTAGTTTAACTATTTTGTTCAGGATCTATATCATATGCCCCCTCGCCCATCTTCCTTGTATACGTATGTGGCACGCACATGCAAGGGAGAAGGGCGGAAAAATTTGAATTTCGAAAGTTTAGTACGTGATAAATGATACTTCGAAAAAAGGGAAAAAAGGAGGGGAGGCGTGCATCTCTAAGAGGATGGCGTCTTTTCACTTGTCCGGCTATACTGACGGACCATCATGTGTCCTTGCGGTGCCCGAAACGTCATGTCTGGCATCCATATATATATTAAAAAGATCATCCCTTTCCTTTAGTTTTCGATTTCGCGTATCTTCCTCTGTGTATCTTCCTCCGTTTTTTATCTTCTCAAGCCCAGGTTAGTTGGCTTTCTTTTCTTCCTCTTCCTTTTTCTTTATGGATCCTTCCGTAGATAGAAAAGGTAAGGGTCCCATGAAAGAGCCCTCCCGAGAGGAGATTCTCCGAGCACGTCGAGAGGCCTTGGGAGGGGTAATCATCCACGGGGACCAACCCGCTGCCCAATCCACTCAACCCGTGTCTAGGTCATTACCTCAGTCTCTTAGGGTTCCTTGCTCGTCCGCCGGTCATGAGGTAGAGCCTCCTGCGGTTGTCTCTAAACTGGCTGGACCGGCGGACGTTGCTTCCGTCATGTCTTCGCAGGACCTTAGAAATCTTAGGGCTCAATTTGGAGTTCCTAATGACATTCAGCTTTCTGTCCCTCTTCCAGAGGATAGGGTTACTCGAGGGCAACCAGGTAAGATCGCTCTATACGAAGAGTTTTTTAAGAGTGGTCTACGACTGCCGTTTCACTCTTTTTTTATAAATTTGTTAAACCGATACCACCTTATCCCGGCACAGCTCACTCCCAATTCCATCCGTATTGTATTTTCATTTTTAGTTCTCTGCTCTTTTCATGGAGCCTCTGCTAGACTTTCCTTATTTAGGTCCCTGTATAGAATCCGAAACCCAGTTAGGGATGGGTGGTGGAGTTTTGCCTCAAGACCTAAAAGGGTTCTTAAACTCAACCTCCCATCTAAGATCAAAGGGTGGAAGTCTAGGTTTTTTTATGCGCATTTGGAGGGGTTAGATGTGGATTGGGGTATTCCAGATACTAGCTCAAACCAGAACGCGAGTATTGAAGAAAGAGACCGCGAATTATTTAATACTTTAATTTCTACAATTATTCCCCCTAGTAGGGAGTTGCTATCGGAGGATAATCTCCGGGAGGCTGCGTTCGTGCCGGTGTCGCTGGCTGCAGCGCCCGGTGAGCTTCGAAGAATTTATCTTTTCCTTTTTCTTTTTCCTTTTTTAGCTAACCCTATGTTCGTCATTTTGTAGCAATGAAGTTCTCTCGAGATTTCTTGGTATCAAAGCTTCGAAAGAGGGAGAGAAGTGAGCGTGATGCGCCAGCGGGGGGCGAACCTAAAAGATCCCGTCAATTAGGATCAGGACAGTCAGGTCCAACCTCCAGCGGTTATCCCTGAGGCGACCTTAGTAGAAGATAGTGAAGGGGAAATGAGTCCTCCGACGGGGGTCCCTATAGGAGACCCCGTCGAGAGGGAGCCTCCAGAGACCATTCCATCTCCCGCCCAGAGCGTTGGGGAGTCTACAAGGGATGTAGAAGCAGCTAAAGCTGACTTGCCAGGTCCTTCGTTATCGACGGAAGTGGATGTTCCTGTTCCCGCCTCACCAGGTACTTTAAGGACTCCGCCCTCAGCTCCCCAACCACCTAGCGAGAATGTTGGATACAAGAGTTGTCTATCAGAGACAATCCTTAAACTCGCGATCTTGCCCAGATTTCAAGACAAACTGAGGAAGGCAACACAGGCAGAGGCATTCGACACTATGTTCACCGCTGCACTGCAGGTAAAGTCCGATTTTGTTCCCTTTCTGATCATTAAACTTGGACACTGACTGAGTGCGTTTTGCAGACGGCTAATGGTCTCTTCGTGCTACGCGAAGACTTAGACAGGGCCAAGTCTCGGAATGCTAGCCTAGATAAAGAGTTGGTGGATACAAGGGCCCGAGAATCAAAAGCATTGCATGACCTTCGGGTCATGCGGGAAGATTATCGGACTTGGAGAGGGAGGGCAGAAAAGGAACTGCAGAGTTTAGATGCCCAGCTGTGTGAGGTCCGGGCAAGGTTGCTGCCAACGGAAGAAAAGTTAAAAGAAACTTCCCTCAGGCTGGAACACACGGAGAATCGAGCAGATAGCGCGGAGGCCACCGCTCGTGATGCCATGGAGAAACTGGTTTTAGCCGAGAAGGACACCAAAAATGCTCTCGATAAAGTTGCAGCAGCAATGGTGGAGGCTCAGAAGAAGATGGCTACGATCGAGACCGAAGCTCGGGAAAAGATAGCTGTGGCTGAGGCCAAAGCTCAGGAAAAAGTGGCCATAGCTGAAGCTAAAGCCAGGGACGCTATCAAGGAATACAAGGGCTCCCCAGATTTTGAAGCGGAGTTCCAGGAAGCTGCCCTAGATGCTTTCGTTGAAGGCTTTGAGAAATGCAAGCGGATATTGGCCCGACAGTTCGACTTAAAGGACCTCGAACGTTTTCGACCCGTGGATGACGAAGGAGTTTCCGATATGGAGGTCGAAGACGTGGTGAGTGGAGCAGTGGCGACTAAGACTCTTGCTGTAGAAAAGCCTCTTGCGAGGAGCCGGCTGTCAATCCTGATGCAGAGAAAGAGCATTCAAAGAACTGATCAAGGGTGTTGAGCTTTATTTTGATTTTAATTTTAGATCGGTCCCATTTAAGGACCTTTTTGTTGTGAAAATCTGTCTGCTGACAAGATTTCGCAAGGTTTCGCAGCAGATTAACTTTAAATGAATGAATGTTACTCTTTATTGATTTAGTATATATTTCCTCTGCTTAATTCTTGGCTCCTATTTGCGGATTAGGACAATGGTGCTACTCGGTTTAGATGGCTCGCCAGTACTCAATTATCCTCGAGGTACAACTCAAAGCTATCCTAACCAAGGATTTATACTTTCTTAGGAATGAGTTATACTTGGACCGTAGGGCCATCGAGCCGTCCAGACTCTAGGGGCTGCCTAGGACGGAGGCCGGACTCTCCGCCCAGTGGGGCCGTCTATCTCAGTTCGAGGCCGCTTGAGTCAAGGACTTGAACCTCCTCAGGGGTGAGTTACACCGGCCTGGGGGTGTCCTTTGGACCGTAGGGCCGTCGAGCCGTCCATCTCAGTTCGAGGCCGCTTGAGTCAAGGACTTGAACCTCCTCAGGGGTGAGTTACACCCTGGCCTGGGGGGCCGTGTCCAGTTCGAGGCCGCTTGAGTCCTTGTCCTCAGGGCCGGCCTCCTTTGGACCGTAGGGCCGTCTCAGTTCTCAGAGTCGAGTCCGCTTGAGGCCGCTTGAGTCAAGGACTTGAACCTCCTCAGGGGTGAGTTACACCGGCCTGGGGGTGTCCTTTGGACCGTAGGGCCGTCGAGCCGTCCATCTCAGTTCGAGGCCGCTTGAGTCAAGGACTTGAACCTCCTCAGGGGTGAGTTACACCGGCCTGGGGGTGTCCTTTGGACCGTAGGGCCGTCGAGCCGTCCATCTCAGTTCGAGGCCGCTTGAGTCAAGGACTTGAACCTCCTCAGGGGTGAGTTACACCGGCCTGGGGGTGTCCTTTGGACCGTAGGGCCGTCGAGCCGTCCATCTCAGTTCGAGGCCGCTTGAGTCAAGGACTTGAACCTCCTCAGGGGTGAGTTACACCGGCCTGGGGGTGTCCTTTGGACCGTAGGGCCGTCGAGCCGTCCATCTCAGCAAAATTGAATTCAGCAAAATCAAATTAAACAAAAATGGAAGTTAGCAATTTCGAATTTGGCAATTTGCTCCGGCTAAGCCGGGGCCTGGGTGAATGTTCGAGGGATTAGCTGTCCGCTTAAGTCTTCAAGCCGGTAGGCTCCACGGTGAAGGACTTCTCCTACCCGATAGGGCCCTTCCCAGTTTGGAGACAATTTGCCCCCTTCCGCTGGTTTGGATACCGAAGCTTTTCTCAGAACTAAATCTCCTTGACGGAAACTCTTCGAGCGGACGCGGGAATTATAGTACCTCGCCACTTGTTGCTGGTATGCCGCCATTTTAATTCGAGCCCGATCTCTTGCTTCGTCGATGAGGTCAAGATTGGCCCTCAGATTAGGAAGGTTGTCCGCTTCGTTGTAAGTTTCCACTCGGCTACTTGGTAGGCCAATTTCCACGGGAATAACAGCTTCGGAACCAAAGACCAAATTGAAGGGTGTTTCTCCCGTCGGTGTTCTGGGAGTTGTGTGATACGCCCAAAGTACATTCGGGAGCTCTTCTACCCACCTTCCTTTGGACGTATCTAATCTGGTCCTTAACCCCCGCAATATCATGCGATTTGTAACTTCAGCTTCTCCATTAGATTGTGGATGGCCGACGGAGGTGAATCGTTGCACGATACCGAGATCAGTACAGAAAGTCCGAAAGGCGTTGTTGTCAAACTGTCGGCCATTGTCAGTGATAAGGGTGTGCGGAATGCCGTATCGACAAATAATGGCTTTCCAGAAAAAGGTTTTGACCTTGGCCTCAGTGATTTTGGCAAGTGCTTCAGCTTCGACCCATTTAGTAAAATAATCAATGGCCACTAGTAGAAATTTGCGCTGTCCTGTCGCAGGGGGGAAAGGGCCGAGGATATCCATACCCCACTGAGCGAAGGGCCAGGGAGAAGAAAGAG
>UESW01004803.1:555353-632901 GCA_900491605.1 Calamus simplicifolius
TCAGTGATAAGGGTGTGCGGAATGCCGTATCGACAAATAATGGCTTTCCAGAAAAAGGTTTTGACCTTGGCCTCAGTGATTTTGGCAAGTGCTTCAGCTTCGACCCATTTAGTAAAATAATCAATGGCCACTAGTAGAAATTTGCGCTGTCCTGTCGCAGGGGGGAAAGGGCCGAGGATATCCATACCCCACTGAGCGAAGGGCCAGGGAGAAGAAAGAGAATTTAGCTGAGAAGACGGTTGCCGTTGAATGTTGGCGTACCGTTGGCATGAATCACATCTTTTTACTAATTCTGTTGCATCCTCTTGCATGGTGAGCCAGTAGTATCCTTGTCGGAGAGCCTTGCGTGCTAAAGATCGCCCTCCAGAATGATTCCCACAGATGCCTTCATGAATTTCCCTAAGGACATAATCTGCATCTACCGAACTAACACATTTGAGGAGGGGCTGAGAGAAGGATTTTTTATAAAGTTGGCCTTCTAGTAGCACAAATTTGGAAGCCCTCCGTTTAAGCAGCTTAGCTTCTTCACGATCAACTGGAAGAACGCCGTCTTTTAGATACCGGATATAAGATTCCATCCAGGCTTCTTTTTGGATAATGGGCAGAGCTTCTTCAGTAGCTTCGATGCTAGGTGTCTCCAGATACTCGATGTAGGTCTTACCCATAGCACTATCCATCGAGGTAGCTAGTCGGGCTAACATGTCGGCCCTAGCATTTTCACCTCTGGGTATATAACTAATAGCAAAGTGATCCAATAAGGGAATTAATGATCTAACTTTATTCAGATATTGAAACATGATAGGGTCACGAGCCTCATACTCTCCTGATACTTGGGCGGAAATGAGCTGTGAGTCGGTGAAGACTCGAAGACTTCTGATTCCCATTCCATGTGCTAGTTTGATTCCGGTCAGCAAAGCCTCATATTCAGCTTGATTATTGGTGGCTTCAAAGAGGAAACGAAGAGCATATTCTAGTACCGTGCCCTCCGGGCTAGCGAGAATGAGCCCAGCTCCGCTACCTTGTGAATTAGAGGCTCCATCAACATGGAGGACCCATGCTTCATGATCCGTCTTCTCATTATCTGACAGAATTCGGGGAAGTTCTTCTTGAGGCTGTTCAGACCAGGTGCATTCTACTAGAAAATCAGCCAAAACCTGAGATTTCAAAGATGCTCTAGGTTGAAATGATAAGTCGAATTCTGCTAACTTGATCGCCCATTTGGCTAACCGGCCAGAAGTGTCTGGTCGTGATAAAATAGCTCTGAGAGGTTGATCAGTGAGAACGACTATGGGATGGGCTTGGAAGTAGGGTCTGAGTCGGCGAGCAGAAACAAATAAAGCGAAGATGACCTTCTCCGTTTTGGAATACCTTTCTTCTGCACCGTGAAGCACCTTGCTGGTATAATATATAGGTCGTTGAACGGCGTGATCGCCGATACGCACCAGGACAGAACTAACGGCCTCCGAAGAAGCCGCAAGATATAGAAAGAGCTTTCCCCTTGCTCCGGTTTGGATAACAGGGGAGGTGTGGACAAGAACTCCTTAAGCTCTTCAAAAGCTTGTTGACAGTCTTCTGTCCACTCGAAGCCATCTGCCTTACAAGACCTTAAAGAAAGGTAAACATCTCTCGGCTGATCTGGATAAGAATCGGCTTAACGCTGCTATCTTTCCAGTGAGTTGTTGTACTTCTTTCTTACACATAGGCCGTCTCATATTGAGGATGGCTTGAATTTTCTCTGGATTTGCCTCAATCCCTCGCCGTGTGACTAAGAAACCCAAGAATTTTCCTGCAGTGACTCCAAATGCACATTTGCGTGGGTTGAGTTTTATTCTATGGAGCCGGAGGTTGTGGAAAGTTTCCCGCAAATCAGCGACATGGTCAGTGATGTGGGTGCTTTTTGTCAGCATATCATCTACATATACCTCCATGTTGCGGCCGAGCTGATCCTTGAAGACTTTGTTCATCAGCCTCTGATATGTAGCTCCTGCATTCTTCAACCCGAAGGGCATTACCTTGTAACAATAAATACCTTTCTCGGTGATGAAAGAAGTATGCTCTTCATCTGGAGGTCTAATTTTATCTGATTGTACCCTGAGAAAGCATCCATGAAGCTAAGAAGTTCATAGCCAGCAGTTGAATCTACTAACTGGTCGATCCGGGGCAGCGGAAAACTGTCTTTAGGACAAGCTTTGTTCAGATCAGTGTAATCAATGCATATTCTCCATCCTCCGCTGGCTTTCCGGACCATAACTACATTGGCCAACCAATCGGGATATCGGGCTTCTCGGATATGACCGGCCATAAGCAATTTGTCCACCTCTTCGTCAATAGCCCTCTGCCGCTCAGGAGCAAAGCTTCGTTTCTTCTGGCGAACAGGACGGCAGTTCGGGTTAATATTGAGCTGATGAGTAATCACCTCTGGAGGGATCCCGATCATATCCGTTACCTTCCAAGCGAAGACATCTGCATTCATTGATAAGAAAGCTAGGAGCTGGTCCCGGACCTCAGGGGAGAGGAGTTCACCAATATGCACGATCTTAGTGTGATCATCCCCCAGGGGATATTAGAAGTTCCGCCGGTTCTCCTCTCCGCTCAACTTCTCTGGGGTCAAACGACTCGGCGACTGGAGGAATGTTGGCCATTTGAGGACTAGGAGCTAGATGATAGCAGGGTCTGACCGAATTCACCTCTCCGTGCATTACACCGATTCCTTGCTTGGCGGGGAACTGCACCAATAAGCGTTTAGTAGATATGACTGCATCTAACATGTTCAAGCCCGGGCGGCCGAGAATGGCGTTGTAAGCCAGAGGGACCCGAACCACCAGAAAATCCAGCATGACCGTGCTTTGACACGGCGGCGATCCCGCTGTAGCTGGCAACGTAACCTCGCCCTCCACTCGGATGGAATCTCCGGTGAAGCCAACTAGAGGAGCGGCTACGGGCCGAAGAGAATCCAGAGAAAGATTCATCCGAAGAAATGCATCATAAGTAAGTACATTAGCGGAGCTCCCACTATCGATTAAGATTCTTTTTACAGGATGCCTAGCAATCGTCATTGAGACGACGACGCTATCATCTTTTACAATATTATTGCCCGCTATATCTCCCCCAGAAGGGATTACATCATCTAACCCCTCACCCCCTCTCAATCTCTTAGAAGATGAAACTTCTCCGCGAGAAATCATACCTACCATCCTCTCCGTTGGGGGATTATCGATGCTGGCCTGAACGGGAGGAGGCCCCATCAAAGCTGGTACAGGAGGAGCTTCTTTCTTCTGGATGTATTGCCCAAGGTATCCTTTCTGAATTAGCTCTTCAATGGCCTGCTTCAAGTTCCGACATTCTTCAGTGTCATGGCCATAATCCCTATGGAAACGGCAATAGCGGCTTCTATCGCGGGCAGTGCCCTTCTTCAATGGAGGCGGACGCCGTAAATAGGGCTCGTTTTCGATTTCCATAAGGATATGAGTTCGAGGTGCTAAGAGGGGTGTAAGATGGTCCTCCCTGGGAGCTTGATTCTTGCGGCGATCAGTTGGTCGGCGCAAAGGTTCTGGCTTCTTGGAAGGAGGTTCGTCCAACTCCGGTCGAGTAGATCTCTTGCTAGTTCTTCCTTGTGTACCTCTCCTGGATGAGTCAGCTTCGTCGGCGCGGATGTACTTCTGCGCTCGACTTAGGAGATCAGCATAAGAAGAAGGAGGTCTTTTGTCTAAAGAGTAAGTAAAACGAGAGGGTCGGAGCCCCCGTTTTAGAGCCAAAGTGGCTATAGCATCTTCAAGATGATAGACTTCTAGGGCCGCTACTTTGAAGCGGGTTATAAAATCTTTTAAAGATTCTCCCTCCTGCTGCTGCACGGAGAATAAACTGTCTGCTACTCGCGGAATTTTTCGACAAGCGTCGAAATGAGCCAGAAAAGATCTCTCCAATTGCCGGAAAGAGTCAATACTGCGTGAGGGCAGACGAGAATACCAGACCCGGGCCGCCTTTCGAAGGGTGGCCGGAAAGGCCACACATAAAAGAGCATCCGGCGCCCCCTGGACTTGCATGATGGCCTTATAGCTCTCCAAATGATCTAGGGGATCGGTGGTGCCATCATAAGGGTCCAGCTGAGGAAATCGGAACCTCCTTGGAATGGGTTCCTCCATAATCCGTCGAGTGAGAGGGGGCGAGTATCATAGTCCGACCCCGGCTGATTATTGATTCTTTGACTGAGCTCCTCTAACCTGCGATCTTGCTCTTCCAGACGCTTTTGCATTCTGTCAGCTATACGTCCTCCTGTTGGTTCAGGAGAACTGGAAGGAGACTGGCGGCGCCACCGACGATGATCCGCATATGGCTCCTTCCCCCGTCGTCGCCCAGCAGGTGGGCTGCTAGGGGAACAGGAGACAGAACGTGAACCATCCTCAGAGCCTTCAGAGCATCGCCTTCCAAGAGAATAAGAGTGAAGAGGCTTTGCCGGAGGAGATCTTCTTCGAGCCGATTGTCGGCTAACAGGAGTAGCTGACCTAGGTAATAGAGGTGGCTCAGGCCGCAGGTGGGCTCCTCGAGAGTGATGCTCTTGCATCTGTCGAACTATCCCGACGAGAGTTTGAACTTGTTGGGTGAGGACCGATAATGGATCCTGAGGAATAGCCGGAACCGGTGACGGTGGGGAAAGAACCGGAGAGCTTGGTTTCGCCGGCTGAGAAGGGCTAAGGGCTGCGAAATCATGGTTAGGAGGCGAAAGATGCCCCCCAGACCAATCAACGGGGTCTTCTTCTAGAGATCTGGAACTCATGTTCGTGGAATCGTAGAACAGGTATGCCTCACCGCTCCGACGATGCCCCCTTCCTGGCGCGCCAATCTGTTGATGCCGGATCACCAGATTTTTTGTTTAGGGTTTTCAGGATCTCTTTTTTAGAAGGAAGAAGCAGCCCCCTCCCCTTCTCCTTCCTCCCTTTTATCCTTTTTCTCTTGTACGTGTTATTATTATTATTTTCTTTTGTTGTTTTAATTTTGGAAATCCACGTGTAGGATAAGTGTTCATCTTGCATTACGTGGTCATTCGGTGATAATACTTAATAAGGATATTAAGAAACTTGCTCATGAAGACATCTTTTTCATGATGATCTTGATTATCCCAAGGGAATGTCAGGGATAGTGGAGACGTCAGAGTGAGGGAAAAGGGATCTGGCTCTAAAATAGAGGTTCAATGTCTCCTTTTGGTGTTTGTCTTATGCGAACCATTTAAGGCGTGATGATGTTTAGTATTTCTCGATTTCTGTTCCGAATATGACGGTTTATCTCGTTTAATGGTTCTGACATGGGGATTATTCTTAAAAGACAGGACTGGGGGCCGTCCAGACTCTAGGGGCCGCCTAGGAGGCCGTAGACTCTGGAGGCCGCCAAGACTGGGGGCCGCCCAGGACTGGGGGCCGTCCAGACTCTAGGGGCCGCCTAGGACCGGAGGCCGTCTAGACTCTGGAGGCCGCCCAAGACTGGGGGCCGCCAGGACTGGGGCCGTCCAGACTCTGGAGGCCGCCCAACTGGGGGCCGCCCAGGACTGGGGGCCGTCCAGACTCTAGGGGCCGCCTAGGACCGGAGGCCGCCTAGACTCTGGAGGCCGCCCAAGACTGGGGGCCGCCCAGGACTGGGGGCCGTCCAGACTCTAGGGGCCGCCTAGGACCGGAGGCCGTCTAGACTCTGGAGGCCGCCCAAGACTGGGGGCCTGGGGGCCGCCCAGGACTGGGGGCCGTCCAGACTCTAGGGGCCGCCTAGGACCGGAGGCCGCCTAGACTCTGGAGGCCGGAGGCCGCCCAAGACTGGGGCCGTGACCTGGGGCCGCCCAGGACTGGGGGCCGTCCAGACTCTAGGGGCCGCCTAGGACCGGAGGCCGGCTAGACTCTGGAGGCCGCCCAAGACTGGGGGCCGCCCAGGACTTGGGCCGCCAACTTTGGGCCGCCCAGGGGGGCCGTCCAGACTCTAGGGCCGCCTAGGACCGGAGGCCGTCTAGACTCTGGAGGCTGCCCAAGACTGGGGGCCGCCCAGGACTTGGGCCGCCCAAGCTGCCTTTTATTTTTAGTTTAACTATTTTGTTCAGGATCTATATCAGTATGTCAACTATAGTTGTATTAAGCATGACGACATGGCATATACACAACTAGGAAATAAAGGGTATGTTACTTCAGAGAATAATTTACAGAACAATGACTGCAATCTTGATATTTATTCATCTGTCAAAGAAGCCGTTCTAAATGATTAACTAGCTTCATGGACAAGGAAAATAATGTAACGAACATCATTTATTCTGCAAAGTGACACTAGCATAGAAAACTATAGGATTTCTTTTTAAAAAAATGAAGCTACCATTTGTTATCATTTCACTTTTACATATAATGCATCACCTCAATGATATTATTAATATTTTCTAAGTGTTCCATGGACTTGGAGTTAGGAGGCTTTGGAATTCATAGTAATTAAGAAGGAAATCAATCCCTGGAAGATGAAGATGGCAAGGAGTTTTGGACAAGGTAAGAGGGTTTTTAGGGAATTGAGTTCATCATAATTAGCCTAGTGGAGAAGAGCTCTAATTAATTGCGAGATCCTTGGTAAGATGATTAGATACAAGTAATCTCTTCTAATAACGCTATGCATGTTAGACAAGGAGTTATGGAAACAATAGAGACCTTGGAACCGCACTTCAAAAACTATATGCAATATTTTTTTTGTACCAATTTTGGATCCTAATGAAACCACAACCCAATGATAGTGCTTAGTCCATCATCCTTTTGCTCATCACCTAATGGAATGTAAGTGGGTACTATTTATACCATACCTCACATGATGATCTTATGGTTTGGTAGTATCATGGACATGCATCACATGATGGAATAGAAAGAGAGCTAGACGGACCGTTATGTTCCAAATGCAAAGTGGTAAGTAAAGTCCTGGACCAAATAGGAAAGACACTAGCGGCAGTACTGTTGAAATAAACTGAGCAAGCTAATTGTTTTAAGCAGCATAGCATATGAAAACTTAGGCTGAAATATTCTATTTTGAGATAATTGATGAGATGGGGTTCATTGAAAAAGCTTGCGAGAAAACATTATGAACATTCGGTTGGATAGTAGAGTACTGTAAAAACCATGCCGTGAGTGTGACATCAGAAAAGGGAATTAACTAACATGGAGTCATACATATAATAAGATAGTTAAGGGTAAATTGAAATTTGATTCTATAAATACTACCCAAGAGCTTAATGTAAGTAGACCTTCAACACATCTCCATGGGAGGTAAAGAAAAGGCATCAACAGCAGTTAACTGGTCTCTATTTATTTCACAGTTAGGTGTTCAGTAAAATTCACGAACCGTTACCACCTGAGAAGTACCAACTTTAAATCTAGAATTTAAATTATCCTAGTTTGCCCAAATTTACAAACCTGAACCCTATATGAGTTTACGTTCAAATAGTTGTTTTGTTTGGTCCTCTTTTATCTAAAGCTTCAAGTGGTCAGATTGAAAGGTCCAATAAATTTTGACGTGACGCCCACCCCTATATGCACATCCTAATCTGGGTAGACCATAAAATCTTTCTCATTTTCATTAACCTCTCCATATTTCTTCTTATTTTTTCACTTTCTCTCGAGTTAAATATTTCTTTTTCACTTTGCAACCCTTCTTTTCTTCTATTCACTTTATTTAGTTGTTCCACAGCCATTAAAATAATCTTGATGGTTTCTTATCTTCTAATTATTAGTACGATCAATTTAGTTGTTGTGACTTATGATTTTTCAACAAAGTCCAAAGAAGCCTATGTTTTTGCCCCAGCTTTATGGATGGTTAATTTTTATGCTTACTAAGGTTTCTTTTTTAATTTCTTCAGTCTCAAAAGATGCCCATGAATGTTATTGACATATGTGATTAGACTTTTAATAAGACATGACTCCTCAAATATTTACAGTGGCCCTTAGAAATCCATATTAATTGGTTTCCAGTTTTCTGATAACTGGTATTCCTATTTCTTGTCAAAGAAAATAGAGAGGAAAAGAATGTATTAATTATAGATCCTCAAAGATTAAGGTGGTCAAGAATGGGTCAAAGTAATTATGAGATTAATTAAATAAAAATAAGCATAGAGGGGATTTAAATCCATCATTTATAGCAAACTTGAGCTCTATTATCATATTAATTAACTAATAGACCTAAAAAGCTTAAGTTGAGAAAAATGTCAACAATGCATAAGGTCTAACATATATCCTAGTTCTGGTGATGTGTATTGATTGGATCTATCAAGAAGATATTTTCCCTCCTTATAAAAGGGAGGATTATCTTATTTTCTTGATTTATACCATCTTCTCTGATGTGGCTGATCCAAGATCGTCAAAGTAAATGGTGAGCAAACGGTGAACTGGCAGAGCCCAACCTCGACCCCCTCGGCCCCCGAGGCCTCCGAGGTTCCCCTCGGCCTCGAGCTTCAGCCTCGGCCTCAAAGCTTCGAGCCTCGGCCTCGAGCGTCAGCCTTGGCCTCGGCCTCGAGCTTCAGCCTTGGCCTCGAGCTTCGGCCTCGGCCCCACGTTTCGGCCTCGGCCTCGAGCATCAACCTCGGCCTTGGCCTTGAGCGTCAGCCTCAGCCTCGGTCTGGCCACCAGAGCTGGCAATCCGCTGCCTCGAGCCACCTGTCATGCCGACGTGGCCACCAACCGTCTGCAGCAGCCACATGACCCACTACTCGCCTATAACAGTGCGTGGCCAAACCCTGTAACGGCGCATACCAGATGCAACCATATCCGCACTCGGTAGATGGCAGGCGAGGAGGGACACCTCTGACAGACGATTGTGATCCGTCGCTGTCAGCCTTGCTTTTCGTTCATTAGTGGACAAAGGCACCTTGAAGTCAGCAACCTTCTGAAAGCGGGAAAGAGATCATCGGACTGGTATAAAAGCCAACACATACAACAAGGGAAGGATCTTGAACTCTAGTTCTCTAGCTCATATCTGCTAGTTAACTCTTG
Organism: Calamus simplicifolius; assembly: GCA_900491605.1. Lineage (NCBI taxonomy): Eukaryota > Viridiplantae > Streptophyta > Magnoliopsida > Arecales > Arecaceae > Calamus > Calamus simplicifolius. The sequence continues at coordinate 564,341 of UESW01004803.1, forward strand.
TCTGTTCCCGGATCGGCGACTTGAGCGTCGAAGGGTCCCCACCGGAATATCCGGTCTCTGGAGACTTTTCTTGCAGGAGCCCGCCGAGGAAGGCCTTCGTTTCCCCGGCGTTCAAGGAAGGTGACTTGGCGTCAACAGATTATCGCACCAGGAAGGGGGAAAAAGAGAAAAGCTTCGAACCTATCAGCGACAACTTCTCTTTCCCCAAGCTCTCAAACAATGGTGATGACCAGTGCCCAGGAGGTCTCCATTAGTCATGCTGGGGGCAACGTCAGGGGGCTGATCCGCTGGCAGTTGGCCCCTCCGTTCCCCCAGCTGATGTCCCTGCACCACCACCGCAGCAGCTTCAAGAAGACCGGCTGGCCACCCTCTCCATGCAAGTTCAGTCTTTGGTAGCGGCGGTCAGAGTCCTGCAGCAGCAACCGACGGACGTGCAGTAGCTGGAGCCACTCCCGTCAGTCCCAGGAGTGGTCCAACCCAGCCAACATTCTTCTAGGGGGAGGTCTCCTGCCCGAGAAGCTCGCCACCGCCGTGCTTCGCCCAGGCCACACCACCGGGAATCGAAACCTCCAAGAGGCCCCGGTCACCCTCTTGACATGCCAGTGCTTCTCCCAAGCGGTGGCATGGGAGGAAGGCGGAGCGTCCCCATCAGCATCACCGCTATTCTTTCCCCTCCTCAGAATCCTCGAGGGAGGGGTCCTTTGACGGCTGAATAGCCCGCGGGCTGAGCACCGGCTCGATGAGTACAATCAGCGGCTGGAGGAGCTATGCCGTCGGATCACCAACCCGCTAGAGGTAGACTATGACAGCCGGCCACCGCTGTCCCGCTGCATCATGGAGAAACTGATATCAACCTGGTTCCATCTTCCTCAGCTGGACCCGTATGATGAGACCACCGATCCCCTGGACCATTTGGAGAGCTACAAGGTCCTCATGCAGGTTCAGGAGGCAACCGACTCACTCCTCTGCATCGCCTTTTCTGCCACCTTGAAGAAGGCTGCTCGAGCCTGGTACTCCCGCCTGCCGCCGCGGAGTATCAACTCCTTCCGCCAGCTGAAGAGGGCCTTCCTGACCCATTTTGACGCCTGTTGGAAGATTCCAAGAGTGGCAGATAGTCTTTTCTTCGTCTAGCAGAAGGGTGGTGAGTCCCTGTGGGACTATGTTGCTCGGTTCAAAGAGGCAGCCCTAGAGGTCTACAACTTCGAGGACTCTGTGGCCACTTGGCCTTGAAACGGGGGCTTCATCCCTCCCGCTTTGCATATTCTCTTGACAAGAAGCTGTCCAGCTCCTATGCCGAACTCTTGAGCCGGGCCCAAAAGTACATCCGTGCCGACGAGGCTGACTCCTCCTGGTGCGAGGCTAACGAAAGCACCGCTAAGAAGCCGGGTCGTCCAAAGCTCACTGAAGTTCATCCCATGAGGCCCGAGCCTCCTCACCGACTAGACAACCGCCCTTGGGCTCCCGCGCCAAGGGACGGTTCGTTCACCCCCCTGCTTGCTCCCATCTCCCACATCTTACTAGAGATTGAGGGCGAGTCGTACCTGCCATGCCCTCCTCCGCTGAACCCGAAGACCCCCCGTAACAAGAACCTATATTGCTACTACCAATGGGACCACGACCATGACACTGACAACTATCACTAGCTGAAGAAGGCGATAGAGGACCTTATCCAGTGGGGCCACCTGGGGAAGTTCGTTCAGAGAAATAACCCGAGTGCCCCTGGCCCATCGGCGCCTCCTTCACTGATGATCGATAATGCTCCGACAGAGAAGACGGTGGCTATGATCTCCTAGGGTGCAGAAGGCCTGCCCAAGAGGTTGAGGGGGGAGGAAGAGTTAGATTCTGTAATCCCTTTTTCTAAAAGGGACCTAGAGGGGGTGGTCAACAAAAATGATGATAGCGTCATCGTGTCCATGACGATCGCTAAGCATCCTGTAAAAAGAATTCTGGTTGACAGTGGAAGCTCAGTAGACGTGTTGACTTATGACGCCTTTGTTCGTATGAACCTATCTCCCGACCTACTTCAACCCGTCACCACACCCCTAATGGGATTTACCGGGGACTCTGTGAAGGTCGAGGGAGAGATCACTCTTCCTATCACGGCCGGTACACCCCCACGTCAGAGCACAGTCCTCATGAGCTTCCTGGTGGTCCGGATGCCCCTCGCCTATAACACCATACTTGGAAGGCCCGAACTTAACCTTCTGGATGCTGTTATCTCCACCAAAAGGCTCCTCGTAAGGTTTCCCACCAGCGAGGGGGTCGAAGAGATGCGGGGGGAGCAGAACCCGGTGCCACTTTGCTACCACATGGCCCCCAGTCCTCAAGGGACAGTACCTGCACCTACACCAGAAGTGCTGGATCCTCGAGACTCAGAAATAAGAGGGAGCCGACCGAGCACCTGCTGGCCTTGCCCCTAGGGGAGGACCCAACGAAGACAATCTAGATCGGGGCCCTACTTCTGGAGGAGGCCCACGATCAACTCCTCGCTTTCCTACAGGCCAATACGGACATCTTCGCATGGTCAGCGTCAGATATGCCAAGCATCCCGGAGGAGGTGATCACCCACCAACTCAACATCAAGCTGGAGTGCCGACCCGTCTGTCAGAAGAAAAGGAACTTTTTCCCCAACAACAGAAAGCCATAAATGAGGAGGTGCGTAAGTTGCTAGTGGCCGGCCACATTCGCGAGGTACACTACTCCGACTGGCTGGCAAATGTCGTGATGGTCCGCAAGGCCAGTGGAAGCCAGAGGATGTGCGTGGACTTCACCAACCTCAACAAAGCATGCCCCAAGGATAGCTTCCCATTGCCTCAGATCGACCAGTTGGTGGACGCTACATCCGGCCACAAGACCCTCAACTTCATGGACGTATTCTCGGGGTACAACCAGATCAAGATGGACCCGGCCGATGAGGAGGCGACCTCCTTTGTAACCGAGAAGGAGATATACTGCTACAAGGTGATGCCATTTGGACTAAAGAATGTGGGAGCCACCTACCAGAGGTTGATGAACAAGGTCTTCGAGGACCAGATCAAGCGTAATATGGAGGTGTACATGGATGATATGCTGACCAAGAGCACCCATGCTGCCGACCATATAACTGACCTAGCAGAGACCTTCGGCAATCTCCACCGGTATCAGATGAGGCTGAATCCCCGCAAGTTTTCCTTCGAGGTTACAGCAAGCAAATTTTTTGGCTTCATGGTGACTCAGCAGGGAATCAAAGCCAACCCCGACAAGATCCAAGCCATTCTGGATATGAGGCCCCTAGCTAACAAAAAGAAGGTGCAACGCCTGACGGGGAGGGTGGCGGCCTTAAGCCGTTTCTTGTCCAAATCGGCAGAAAGGTGTCTGCCTTTCTTCAAGGTGTTGCACAAGGTCAACAGCTTCAAGTGGACGAAGGAAAGCCAGGAGGCCTTCGAGGAGCTGAAGAAATTTTTATCCACTCCCCCGCTGTTGTCCAAGCCAAGAAGCGGGAAGGAGCTCTTTCTGTATCTCGCAGCCTCCCACGAGGTCGTCAGTTCCATGCTCATCCGCATGGATGCCGACGGAGCGCAGAAGCTAGTTTACTACACCAGTAAGGTTCTCCATGACACTGAGACCAAGTACTCCCGGACTAAGAAGATCATCTTCGCTCTGGTTGTCTCCGCTCAGCGCTTCCGACCCTACTTCCAAGCTCACCCAATCATGGTGCTCATGGACCAACCTCTCCATACTATCTTGTCCCGTCCTGACACCTCCGATCGGCTAGCCAAGTGGGCCATCAAGTTGGGGGAGTTTGACTTATCCATTAGGCTGAGATTTGCAATGAAGTCCCAAGTGTTAGCTGATTTCTTGATCGAGTGCACTTGGTTCGAGGAGTGTCCAGAGGAATCGTACCCGAAGGCACACGTGGAATCCCCCATGGCTGAGGGAGTAGGGGAGGAGGACTAGATCCTGCATGTAGACGAAGCATCAAATTCTCAAGGAAGTGGGGCTGGACTCATTCTTGCAAGCCCCGAGGGAGAAGTGATGGAATATGCCCTCCAGTTTCTTTTTTCGGCCACCAATAACCAAGCGGAGTACGAAGCCTTGCTGGCGGGGATGAGGCTAGCCAAGGAGCTCGGTGCGAGGCATCTGAGGGCCTTCACGGACTCTCGGCTTGTCTCCGGATAGGTCACTGGAGAGTACGAGGCTAGAGATCCGACTATGTCCGGTACCTGAGCAAGGTGCAATCCCAGGCCTCCCAGTTCCTTTAGTTCCACGTCAGCTACATTCCTCGGGTGGAGAATGCTAGGGCTGATGCACTGTCCTACTTGCCCACTTCGACCGACGGGACTTTGGAAAGGATGTATGTGGAGCACCTGCAAGTCGCAAGGATTGAAGCAGTGGAGGAGGCTCTGCCGATCGAGCAGAACCCTCTTAGATGGACGCTTATGTGCAGTTCCTGACCGACGGAACCCTCCCTGAGGACCCGACCAAGGCAGACTACTCAGGCGATGGGCCTCGAAATTCTTGCTAATGGATGGAAAGCTTTACCGAAGGTCATTCTCATACCCTATCCTCAAGTGCATCGGCCCTATGGAAGCTGATTACATCCTGCAAGAGATCCATGAGGGTATCTGCGGAAGTCATCTTTGGGGCAGAGCCCTGGTGTACAAGGCTTTGCGGCAAGGGTACTACTGGTTGACCATGAGGGAGGACACAGCCAAGCTCGTCAAGAAGTGCGATAGTTGCTAGCACCATGCCAACATCTAGAGGCAGCCGACGTCTTAGCTGACCCCCTAGCGGCACCTTGGCCCTTCGCCCAGTGGGGTATGGACATCTTGGGGCTGTTCCCTCCAGCCTCCGATCAACGCAAGTTTCTGTTGGTGGCCGTCGATCACTTCACCAAATGGATCGAGGCTGAGGCACTCGCCAAGATCACCAAGGGCAAGGTGAGGTCCTTCTTCTGAAAGTCCATAATATCTCGGTTTGGGCTACCACATACCTTGGTCACCGACAATGGCTGACAGTTCGACAATGCGCCCTTTTGAGGATTCTGCACCGAGCTGGGCATCCATCAGCGGTTCACCTCCTAGGACATTCTCAGACCAACAGAGCGGCTGAGGTGACCAACCGCATTATTCTTCAAGGATTAAGAGCTTGGTTGGATGACTGTAAAGGATGATGGGTAGAGGAGCTCCACAATGTGCTGTGGGCCTACCACATAATATCGCGAGCCCCCACTGGCAAGACACCCTTCAGCCTCGTCTTCAGATCTGAAGTCATCATTCTGATGAAGATCGGCTCTCTAAGCCCCAGGGTGGAGGCATACAGCGAGGAGGACAATCCGAACCAGTTGTGGGCCAGCCTAGACCTGGTGGAGGAGGTACGGGACCGAGCGCAACTCCAGATGGCAGTCTACCGATAGCGAGCAGCTAGGTATTACAACGCTCGCATCCGCCCCAAGACCTTTTTGCCGGGGGACCTAGTATTTCGGCGAGCTGAAGTTTCAAAGCCCACGGAGGGAAGCAAGTTAGCGCCAAACTGGGAGGGACCCTATTGAGTTGCTGAGGCACTACTCCACGGAGCATACAAAATTGAAGGGCTGGATGGAAAGCCACTCCCGTGGACGTGGAATGCCGACAACCTCCGTCGGTATTATCAGTAGTGTACCCTCTCTTTACATTAAATTTCATGCTTGCATTCTTTTGGACTCTCGCCCCGCACTTGATATTAATAAACATGAGTTCAAGTATCCTAGTTTTTCAGCAAAAGTCCAAGGCTAGCTCGGCACAGAAGTCCAATGTACCATTGGCATCGAAGACCGATGTACCATCAGCACCGAAGATCGGTGTACCATCGGCTCCCAAAAGCCCGAGGCTAGCTCAACACAAAAAGTCCAATGTACCATGGGCATTGAAGACTGATGTACCATCAGCATTGAAGATCGGTGTACCATCGGCTCCCAAAAGCCCGAGGTCAACTCGGCACAGAAAGTCCAATGTATCATTGGCATTGAAGACCGATGTACTATCGGCACTGAAGACTGGTGTACCACCGGCTCCCAAAAGTTCGAGACCAGCTCAGCACAGAAAATTCAATGTACCATTGGCATTGAAGACCGATGTACCATCGGCATCAAAGACCATTGTACCAACGAAGACCATTGTACCCCCTGCATTAAATAACTCCCCCTATGCAAGGTATATGTAAATAAACTGAAATATGATCAATTGATTAGAATTTAGAGATTTCTCTCCCCCTTTTGAGATATGCCGATTGATTAAAATATATTGAAATCTTACAAATCTTATATTCTTTTATTCTCTCTTATATTCTTTCATGCTCTCTTCTTTATTCTTTCATGCTCTCTTCTTTATGTATATACAATTTTCTCTCCCCCTTTTTTGTTATCAGCAATAAGGTGAGTTTAAAAATAATAATGTAGGTTATCAGAGCGAGGTTGTTGGTTCATTCAATCGTAGAGATAGTAATCTTCATCCATAGTAATTGCTTGACATAGACAAATTTGCAATAAAAATATAATTGTATTTCATTTCAAGATGCATTACATGTGTCTATCAAAATACATTCTCAGTAAAGTACTATATCAATCAGACAATCCTAGATACATGCTAACAAAGTATAGTAAACTAGAAATCCTAAGATTCAAAATATGAAGAGCTAAACTTAGGTTTCTAAAAGATTGGGGTAAGATAGGCTTAATAGGGTATCACTATAGGAAATAGAAGGTCAATCAAACATGCTTGTATACAATTTTCTTCAGATGGCCTATCATTTCCACAATCTCATATTTTTGTGATTTCTTAAAGCCTTCAAGACAACTCTCAACTTGAGCAACAACAAGGTCTAAATCTTTCTTCAATTATCCAGTAGCATTTAGATAAGCTCTAGATCCGTCTGCAATCCCTTCCAGCCTTTCAAAAATCTTTTGAAGCTCAGTGCCAAGGGACTCTGCAGAGCGGCTAATGGAAAATGAAATCAAGTCGAGTCTGGAATTGATCTCCTCCTTAAATTGTCTGATGTCATCTCTCAACTGACAAATATCATTGCTCCTCTGACTGTCATACCCAGCTAGTAATGCTCTGAGCTGACCAATCTGCTCATAAGAAAATCTCCCAGATACAAAAGCTATTTGAGGTGGAGGTGAAGAATATGTACTCGGTCCAGCTTCAGAAGGTCCAGCAGTAGATGGTCCCGTAATAGATGGGTCAGGGACTGATGGACCACAACTGATGGTCCAGGGATGTCCTCTACTCTGGCTTCCTCAACTCTGGCCTCCTCTGCTCTAGCCTCTCGTCCTCCTTTTATCCAATTACCATTTACCTTTCTGAAGCCCATACGGTGAATGGTAGAGATACTGTAGTAGTCTGTATGCCTTAATTTCCTCAGTGGCTCATTGTCCATGATTAACACACCTTGGCTTCTGAATACTAAAGTCAAAATCATACCATATGGCAATGTAGATCTCTTCTTGGTTGCTGCCTCTGCCATATAGCCTATCATCATCCCAGCTAAGTTTACTGGATGCCCGGTGATGATGCAATCTATCAACAAGATGTCTCACTCCAAACATACTCAAATCTGCCTATCTTTGGAAACAATATCCTCCCGCAGATGTTGTGAAGAAGCATGAGTTCCAAATTCAGTTGATTTGCCAAAATCTCCTCAAACTCAGATACTTCTCTCCCCAACATCCTAGATAGGGTACCACCACGATCATCATGCTGATATTCATTTATTCCAATAGTGGGCATCTCTAACAAATTTCTAAGAAATTCAACAGTGATTACAACTCTTGTTCCTCTAACAAAACTTACTAAACCTCCCTCTCCTCTACTCAAATCATTGTAGAACTCTCTTACAAGGGCAGGGTAGGTAGGAACATCCAAAAAAATAAACTTTCTCCCATCCCATTTCCTTCAATTGACGGCCAATAGTAAAACCCTCCGAAGCAAAGAAATCAAATCAACTTTTCTTCTGATAGTGATGGCCTTACCTGCTAATTGGTCGATACGTGGAGAAGATGGAGAAGGTGGAGAAGCTTCTTGAGTGGCAAATGATGAAGATGACGCTGCTTGCCTCCGAATCATCCTTTTTCTCATGGGAACGGCCGAACCTCCAATAATCACACGCCTTTTAGGAGCCATGGGATTTGATTGGAATGAGTAATCAAGGGATTTGAAGATTTTAGAGGGGTTGGAATAGGTTTGAAACGGCTCTAGAGAGGATTGGAGATGATAGGGTTCGTTTAGGTGTCGACTCCGCCTTTTATTTTTGACCTAGGTTCACTTAGAGTCGACTCCCGCAAAGCGAGGTGTCAGCTCCGATCCAGAAAATCTGTCAGCGCCCGAATTAGAGTCGGCTCTGCAGAAGCCAGAGTCGGCTCTAATTGCCTAGACAGAACATCAAAAATAAAGGTGTCAACTCCACAAACTAAGGTGTCGACTCCACAATAGTTTCAGTGAAAAATTTGAATTTCAAGGATCCGAAACTGATCAAATTAATCATCAAACTCTAGATAAGTGTTCCTTAATCAATTGGGGAAACAATGAATCAAATTTCTAGATAAATTTCCTTATTGGACATAGAGGATTTTCAAGAAATTGATGAAGTCTAGATAGTTGTTATCCTTAAGAGTTTCAGAAAATCATTCTAAAGGATCACAAACTCCTAATTCTCCTCTAAGATAACAAAATCTTTCTTCACTTAATGGTTTGGTAAAAATATCAGCTAATTATTCATTAGTATTCACATATTCAAGACAAACATCATTGTTGGAAACATGTTCTCTGATAAAGTGATGTCTAATTTCTATGTGTTTAGTTCTAGAGTGTTGGATTGGATTCTTTGTTAGATTTATGGCACTAGTGTTATCACATCTAATAGGAATTTTATCAAGTGTGATACCATAATCTTCAAGTTGTCGCTTAATCCAAAGGATTTGAGCACAGCAACTTCCAGCTGCAACATACTCTGCCTCAGCAGTGGATAATGCAACCGAATTTTGCTTCTTGCTAAACCAAGAGATTAAGTTATTTCCTAAAAGTTGGCATGCACCACTTGTACTCTTCCTATCTAATTTACAACCAGCATAATCAGAATCAGAATAAGCAATCAATTTCAAAGTTGAGTCTCTAGAATACCATAATCCTACATTTTTAGTTCCATTTAAGTATCTAAAGATTCTTTTAACTGCAATTAAATGTGATTCTTTAGGATTAGATTGATATCTTGCACATAGGCAAACAGAAAACATAATATCTGGCCTACTTGCAGTTAAGTAAAGAAGTGATCCGATCATACCTTGGTAATGCTTCTGATCTACTTTCTTACCTTCTTCATCCTTGTCCAGCTTGCATGAGGGACTCATTGGCGTACCAAGGGGTTTAGCAGATTCCATACCAAACTTCTTGAGTATTTCCTTTGTGTACTTTGTTTGGTTGATGAAAATTTCTGCTTTCTCTTGTTTGATTTGAAGTCCAAGGAAGAAATTGAGTTCTCCCATCATGCTCATCTCGAATTCTCCCTACATTAACTTAGCAAATTCTTGACAAAGGAGATTGTTAGTAGCACCAAATACAATGTCATCAACATAAATTTGAACAATTAAAAAATTCTTTTCTTTTCTTTTTAAAAATAAAGTTTTATCATATTTCCTCTAGAAAAATTATTTTCAATTAAGAATTTACTCAATCTATCATACCAAGCTCTAGGTGCTTGCTTTAAACCATAAAGTGCTTTGTGTAGTTTGAAGACGTGGTTTGGAAATTCATGATCTTCAAAACCAGGAGGTTGTTCAACATAACTTCCTCATTTATAAAACCATTTAAAATGCACTTTTAACATCCATTTGAAATAAGTTGAAATTCATATGACATGCAAATGCAAGCAGTAGTCTAATGGCTTTTAATCTAGCAACAGGTGCAAAGGTTTCATCAAAATCTATACCTTCTTCCTGGTTATATCCCCTTTGCAACTAATCTAGCCTTATTTCTAATCACCAAGCCATTTTCATCCAATTTATTTCTAAAAATCCATTTAGATCCTATTATAGGGTGATCTCTAGGTCTATCTATTAGAGTCCAAACTTGGTTCCTAGTGAATTGGTTTAACTCTTCCTGCATTGCTAACATCCAATAACTATCTTTCTCAGCTTTCTCTATAGTTTTGGGTTCTATATGAGATACAAATGCAAGATGATTATTGATATTTCTCATTGATGATCTAGTCCTTACACCTTGAGATGGATCACCTATGATTAGGTCCTTAGGATGACCATAAGCATATCTCCAATCTCTAGGTAGATCTTTATCATTATGAGTAGTATAATACCATCATCCTTAGGTGAGTCATCATCCTTAGCTTCATGTTCTTGATCTGAAGATACATTTAATTTTTCAATACCTCTTTCAAGCAAAGATGTATCTTCCTCATCATCAATTTTACCCAAACTTGATGCTAAAGACTCATCAAACACTATATGAATGGATTCTTCTACAACTAAGCTTCTTTTATTAAATACTCTATATGCCTTGCTAGATGTAGAATATCCTAGGAAAATGCCTTCATCAGACTTTGCATCAAACTTTCCAAGATTGTCCTTACCATTGTTATGAATAAAGCATTTACAACCAAATGCATGAAAATAACCTAAATTTGGTTTCCTATTATGTCATAGTTCATAGGGAGTTTTCTTAAGGATAGGTCTAATTAGGGCTCTATTTAGGATGTAACATGCTGTGTTTATAGCTTCCGCCCAAAAATATTTTGGAAGTTGGCTTTCACATAGCATGGTACGGGCCATGTCTTCTAAAGTCCTATTCTTTCTTTCTACAACTCCATTTTGTTGTGGTGTCCTAGGTGCTGAAAATTATGATGTATGCCTTTTTCAAAACAGAATTTTTCAAATAAGTGATTTTCAAATTCAGTTCCATGATCACTTAGTGTTTTTCTCATTTGTGACTTTCTTAACAAATTTCAGAATATTGAGAAAGTCTCATCTTTGTGAGGCAAAAATATTACCCAAATGAATCTAGAGTAATCATCTACTATCACAAGACCATATTTCTTTCCTCCTAGACTTGTGGTTCTAGTAGGTCCAAAAAGGTTCATGTGTAGTAGCTTTAGTGGCCTAGTAGTTGAAACAATATTCTTAGATTTGAAAGAAGTTCTTGTTTGTTTTCCAAATTGACATGCATCACAGATTTGATTATTTTCAAAATTTAAACTAGGAATACCTTTAACTAAATCCATTTTCAATAGTTTAGAAATTAGGTGTGTGCTTGCATGACCTAATCTACAGTGCCATAGCCAACCAATCTCATTCATCTTAGCATTATTAGCAACTAAGCATGATTACTTGGAGATAAATTACTCAAATCAATTAAGTACACATTGCCATAACGTTTACCAACAAGAATAATGCTGTTATCAATGGGATTAGTAACAGTGCAAATAGAAGCTTCAAAGGAAACTTTGAAACCTTTATCACACAGTTGACTAATACTTATCAAGTTATGCTTAAGTCCATCAACATATAAGACATTATCAATATGAGTAGATAGAGTAATTTGAATCTTACCAATACCATGATATGGCCTTGACCATTATCACCAAAAGTAACTAGTCCACCTCTTTTCGATTCAAGGGTGATGAATTGATCTTTGTCACCCGTCATGTGTCTTGAGCAACCACTATCAATGTACCACTTTCTTTTCAGTCTGATAGCTGCAGGACACTCCTACAAAATATTCATATCTTAACTTTAGGTACCCAAGCTTTCTTGGGTCCTTCATGGTTAGATGCAATAAATATTGTTCCTTTGGGAACCCAAATCATCTTTCTTTTATCATGTGGAGTTTTACACATATAAGATTTATGTCCTTTGTTTCCACATTTAAAACAGATAATATTTGATGATTTTTAGCATGTACAAAAATATTTTTCAAGGATTTTACTTTTTAAGTAGATTATATCCTAATCCAGCTTTATCAAAACAGCCTTTTGATTGTCCAAAATCATATTAAGTTTGATAGAGCTTAAAGTAAATTTATCAACTATAGGTTTAAGTCTATCAACTTCATTTTTCAAGCTTTCATTTTCTTTTATCAAAAGTTCTTTTCTACAACATGCTTTTTATTTTCTAAAGATAGATTTTGCATTTGATTTTTCAGATCTTTGTTCTTTGAAGTTAATTTTGCAAAATCATCCATCAATTCATAAAAAGCACTATGCAATCATCGAAAGTAAAATCATCAAGAAAACTTGGACTTACCTCATCATTGTCAGCCATGAAGCATAGATTGGCCATTTCACTCTTTTCTTCCTCTTCAGAACTTGAGCTTTCTGAATCACTCCATGTGGCCATCATTGCCTTCTTTTTGAATCTTCGGATGCCTTTCTTTAGTTATGGGCATTCAGATTTAAAGTGTCCTGGCTTCTTGCATTCAAAACAGATAACTTCTTTTTCTTTGCCCTTGTCCTCATCTTTTCTAGCAGAGGGCTTTTTCTTTTCAAACTTCTTTTTCTTCATGAATCTTTTAAACTTCCTTGTGATGAGTGCCATGTCCTCATCATCACTTTCATCTTCAGATTCATGAGGCTCTTCCATATATTCAGAAATCTTAAGAGCCATAGTCCTCTTCTTCTTTGACTCATCATCATCAATATGTTGCTTAACTTGAAGCTCATGAGTCATTAAGGATCCCAATAACTCTTCCAGGAGTAGGGTACTTAGATCCTTTGCCTCTTGTATTGTAGTTACTTTAGCTTCCCAAGTCCTAGGCAAGGAATGCAAAACCTTTCTCACAAGATCAGAATTATCATAAGATTTACCAAGACTTTTTAAACCATTAACTATATCAGTAAATCTTGTAAACATATCAGAAATAGATTCACATGCATCCATTTTAAACAATTCATATTTATGAACTAGCATGTTAATCTTGGATTCCTTGACTTGATTTGTTCCCTCATGGGTAACCTCAAGTCTATCCCAGATTTTCTTAGCAGAAATGCAAATAGATATACGATTGAATTCATTTGCATCTAATGAACAGTATAAAACATTCATAGCCTTGACATTAAGTTGTGCCAATTTTTTATCATGTTCATCCCATTCCATTTTGATTTAGGAATCTCCATGCCATTAATTCTAGTAGTGGGTGTGTGTGGTCCACTGACTATAATGCTCCATAGATCATAGTCAGTGCTTGAATGAAAATTTTCATTCTAGCCTTTCAATAACCATAGTTTAAACCATTAAACAAGGGTGGTCTATTTGTAGATTGGCCTTCGAAAAAAGATGAACCAGCTTGAGTTGCCATGTGGATCTTTGACTCTTGATCGTTAGATCAAATCAAATGAGCACTAGCTCTGATACCAATTGTTGGTCCAGATAGCAACCCAAGAGGGGGGATGAATTAGGTTTTTCAAAAATTAAACTCCTTTTAAAAAATCCCCCAGCGGAAGTGAAAACTTAGATGTATACGAATTAAAACAGAGTAAGCAAGAATAGAGAGTAAGAGACAAGGAAACAATCACGACAAACACAAGAAGTTTTATGGTGGTTCGGTGTACCTACACCTACATCCACTCCCAAGTACCTCTTGGGTCCACACTATAATTAATCTGATTACAGTAGAGTTGTTTTGCAAGCTCACAACTCAAACTTGTTGTTTTCTGGGTGCACAACGAACCCAGCTAGTTTTCAAGGCTCACCAGCACACAACCTTACAACACAAGCAAACTGCTTGCTCAAGGCTAACAGCCTCAATGGAATCAATCCTTTGATTGACCCAGCAAATAATAACATTTTTATAAGTTTAAAAGCTCCTCCAATGAGCAAATATACAATAATAGAACAATACTAAAGAGATAGGAATCAAAGCCTGGTTTGCAGATCTTGATGGCTTGCTTCTTGTCTTCTCTTGAGTGGATCTTCCTTTGCAATGCTCTTGAAGCTCCGAAGATTAGAAAGCTAGGGCTTTCTTCTTCTTTTGGGATTTCTTCAAAATAGAACAAGGAATGCTAGAAATCTCTCTCTTTTCTTTTGGAGAATCAGTATAATCTTTCCTTTCGAATCTTCCCTCTTTTCTCTTTTGATTTTCTGATGGACTTCATTCTTGTTTTTTCTGATTTTTCTCTCTTGTTTTCTTGTTTTTCCTCTTCTTTTTTGGATACAATAAAACCTCTTCTTATAGATTATTCTTAATCCATAAATAGCCAAAAACTATCCGTTAGAAACAAGTGTAAGAAGGATTAGAACCAAATATAGTAATAGCCATTGGGATTAAAAAGATAAAGATAAAGTTTAGAGATGTTCTGACAATTCTGGAATCATTTCTAACAAACTGGAGTCGACTCTAACTTTTCTGGAGTCGGCTCTAAATCGAAAATCCCCAATCTGCTTGATCTGGAGTCGTCTCTGACTTTTCTGGGGTCGACACGAAAATCTTCTGGAGTCGACTCTAATAGTCCAGGAGTGATTCTAAGTCATGACCAGAAAAACCATCGTTCTGTCTTTTCTGTTGGAGTCTGCTCTAACAGTCTAGGTATCGACTCTAAGTCTGTACCGATTTTTGGAGTCGACTCTGCGATTTCATGTGTCGACTCTAATGTCTGCAATCTTACATTGACATTAGATTCGAACTAGAATTTAATTTGTTTAGTGATTTTGATTAATGAATCAAATCATAAACTAAAAACTTAATCAAAACCATTAGTAACTTCAAATGTTATACTCAAATAGTTTTGTTAATCATCAAAATCAACAATTGGATCAACACCATTGGCATTGAAGATCGAAGTACCATCAGCATTGAAGATCGGTGCACCATCGGCTCTCAAAACCCAAGGCTAGCTCGGTACAGAAAGTCCAATGTACCATTGGCATTGAAGACCGATGTACCATCGGCACCGAAGATCGATGTACCACCGGCTCCCAAAAGCCCGAGGCCAGCTCGGCACAAAAAGTCCAATGTACCATTGGCATTGAAGACCGATGTACCATCGGCACCGAAGATCGGTGTACCACCGGCCCCCAAAAGCCCTAGTCCTCCTCGATGTCCCAAGGCCAATGTTCCATCGGTTCCCAGAAGCCCGAGTCCTCCTCGGCATCCTGAGGTCGATGTTCCATCGGTCCCCAGAAGCTCGAGCCCTCCTTGGCGTCACAAGGCCGATGTTCCATTGGTTCCCAGAAGCCCGAGTCCTCCTCAGCGTCCCAAGGCCGATGTTCCATCAGTCCCCAGGAGCCCGAGTCCTCCTCAGCGTCCTGAGGCTGATGTTCCATCAGTCCCCAAGAGCCTGAGTCCTCCTCGGTGTCCCGAGGCTGATGTTCCATCGATCCCCAGAAGCCCGAGTCCTCCTTAGTGTCCCAAGGCTGATGTTCCATCGGTCCCTAGAAGCCCGAGTCATCCTCGGCATCTTAAGGCCGATGTTCCATCGGTCCCCAGGATCCCGAGTCCTCCTCGGCGTCCCAAGGCCGATGTTCCATCGGTCCCCAGGAGCCGAGTCCTCCTCGGCGTCCTGAGGCCGATGTTCCATCGGTCCCCAGAAGCCCGAGTCCTCCTCGATGTCCCAACGTTGATGTTCCATCGGTCCCCAGAAGTTTGAGTCCTCCTTGGCGTCCCAAGGCCGATGTTCCATCGGTCCCTAGAAGCTCGAGTCCTCCTCGGCCCTCCAAGACCGATGTTCAATCGGTCCCCAGAAGTCTGAGTCCTGGGGGCAAACCTACATAACAAAGTCTCCCGGGGTCTAGCCCAACATAATAAAGTCTCAATCACTTAACGGGACGAGCATTACCCTCCTGCCGATGCGACCCCTAGGGGTTCCACGTCGGTGAGCCAGGGGAGTCAAAAACACAACGCATATCAGATGAAAAGTAATTTCATTCCATTAAGACAAAGTGTTTACAAAATGCCGACCAAATCGGACTTGGTACAAAATTTGAAGATACAAAATTTATGGGTCGGCCGTCGCGGGCTCATCATCCGCTGAAGCTTCAGCCAATTCGTCTGCATAGCCGTTCGGACGCCCGGAACTCTTCTACGGCCTTTGCGACCCTAGCTTCGGTGGCTGCCTCCACCTCTGCAACCTGGCCTCCTTCTCGGCGACCAGAGCTACCGCCGTCCTCTCGGCCTCTTTGGTGTGCTCTGCCTCCTCCTCGGCATGCCTTGCCTTGTCTTCGGCCGCCTGGATGGCCGAGTTCAACTCGGTGATATGAAGGTTCTGGGCCTTGACGGCGCTCTCAGCCTTCGTAAGTTGGCTGAGCGCCGCTCGGAGTCGGTTGGCATCGGTCTCTGCTCGGCTCTCGGACCTCTTTATTTCGTTGGCTCGGTCAGCCCTTGCCGATTATAGGGCCTTCTCTGCCACCTCGACTCGGGCCTGAGCCTCCTCGGCATCCCTCCAGATCTAGCGGATGGTGGCATCCCACTTGTCGATCACATCCCTGGTGGCACCCAGGGAGTTTGTCACCTGCAGTCAAGATGTCAACCATGCGAGTCGTCGGGTGTTTGAAGTTAAGAGCAACAACTCACATACCCGGACGAGGGCTGAGAAGGCCTCCCTGAAGAACATGGTCACTCCCAGATTCCGAAGCTCCTCCTGGAACTCGGGTAGAATGACCTGGGACATGAGCCGCACTGCTCGACGCCCGTCATTCATTAAGGAGAACTCATGGGGGGTCGGCTCGACCCTGCTCCCCTCTGCGGTTTCGGTGTGCTCGGGCTCAATACGCAGGGGGCTGTCCGCCAGCATTTCTTCTGGAGGTGGGCTCACCATCGCTGATGGCCCTATGCTGGGGCCCTGCTCTGCCTCCATCAGAGCTGGCTCAGTGGGAACTTGGGGCTCCTCTGTCACCCCCTCGACTCCCACCCCCTCCGATGGGGTGTCGGCTGTTAGATATACCGGTTCGGTAGAAGGTCCTTGGCACTCGGGAGGCGGAGAAACCCACACCGTTGGATGCTTAGGGGCAGAGACCTGCTGCCCCTCACTCGGCCCTGCCTGGGCCCTCATCCTCTTAGCGGTGGCCCTCTTGAGTTTGAGGGTCGAGAGCTTCATCGCTGCACAACATCGGTAGGAGTAAGCAAAAAAAAAGGAAGAAAGAAAGAAGTTTGGCTAAGTACGGGGATGTCTGTTACTCACCGCTTCGATTGGTTGGGCCCGCCAGCCAGAGATTGTCCTCTGATAGAAGCAGATTGTACCTGGGGATGTCGGTGGTCAACAGCTGCCCCAATGCTTCTTTGTCTCCCAGAAGAATGGTGGAATTCATATTGGGTCGGAGGTCAGGGTCCCCCCACCCGGGCTTCACTTGGTCAAGGTCCGCAAAGAAAAACTGGAACTTCCATCCTTTGACAGAGAAGGAAAGGAGCAACTTAAGGACATGGCTGGGTCGGGCTAGAATAGCTACCACCCGCCTGCTGCCTAAGGGTGTAGAAGTTGCAGAAGAGGGAGAGTTGGGGGGTAATCTGGAGATGGTAGCAGAGGACAATGAAAGCACAAATGGTCCGAAGGGAGTTTGGGACCAACTGAGTGGGGTCAAGGAGTAATAGTCTAAAAGATTGATGAAGAAAGGGTGAAAGGGCAAGCAGAGACCTAACCTAAAGGATATCTCATAGATGGCCACTCTACCGGGCTGGGAAGAGACCACCATGTTGTCGGGGGTCGGAAGAAAGAGCCCGATGTCTCGAAAGATTTGGTAACGGGCCCTGATATTAGTCAGGTCCTGGCTCATTACTGTAGAGGCAGTCCCCGTCGGGGATTCTGCCCCCACGCTCTGAGAGCTACCGGCAGCTGCCCGGCACCTCCGCATTGGAGCCCTGTGGACGGCCTGCCGTTGGGCAATAGGAGCATGATCCTCCAGATCGAAGGACCATAAGGGAGTAGGAGAAGGAGAGGCACGAAGCATTGCAGGAGAAATCTGGTCCTCGGGATCAGCCGCCGAGGACCAGGAGGGAGAGGAAGCCATGGAAAGGGATTTGAAAAGGAAAAAGGGCTCGAAAGTGGTCAGGAAGCTAATTATTTATTCTTTTTCCTCCCCCCCAACTTAATTTCCATTGTCCCTAATGGAAGAAAAAAATTAATTCAAGGAAAGATACTACCTGGTAGAGTATTTGAAGGTTGGATGTTTCATTGTTGCCATCTTCTTTCAATCTGCTCCTGTTGCTCTTCTCTGGTCATACTAAAAGAATACACTAAAAAAACAGAAAGTTAAAAATAACTAATAAACTGGGTTGCCTCCCAAGAGCGCTAAGTTTAAAGTCTTTAGCCAGACTGTGCTGCTCATTATGATAGTGTTGGGTTCACAAGATCAATTGATTCAACAATTTCTCCATCATTAATTTCTTCTATATATGGTTTCAAACATTGGCCATTTACTTTGAATGTATTTCCTTACTTGGGGTCTTTAAGCTCTACAGCTCCATGGGAAAATACTTGAGTTACTATAAAAGGTCCATTCCATGTGAACGAAGTTTTTCAGGGAAAAGGTATAATCTTGAATTGTAAAGCCATACTTTTTTATTTGGTTCAAAAGTTTTTCTACTAATAAATTTGTCATGATATGCCTTGGTTCGTTCTTTATAAATTTTCGAGCTCTCATATGCCTCATTTCGTAGCTCTTCTAACTCATTCAATTGGAGTTTTCTATTGACACCTGCATTTTTTATATCATAATTAAATTGTTTAATGGCCCAAAATGCATGGTGTTCTAATTCTACAGGTAAATCACATGCTTTTCCAAATACGAGCCTGTAAGGAGACATTCCTATGGGAGTTTTAAATGCAATACGATAAGCCCACAATGCATCATCCAAATGTTTTGACCAATCTTTCCTATCAGGTCTCACTATTTTCTCAAGGATATATTTAATTTCTCTATTTGATATTTCAACTTGGCCACTAGTTTGGGGATGATAAGGTGTAGCTACCTTATGAGTAATTCATATTTGTTCATTAATGCTTCAAAGTGTCTATTCGTGAAATGTGTACCCCCATCACTAATTATAGCCCTTGGGCATCCAAAACGACTAAGGATGTTATGTGAATAAACTTGATTACAACTTTATGGTCATTGGTTCGAGTTGCCCCGACTTCAATCCATTTTGACACATAATCAACGGCCACTAGAATGTATTCAAATCTAAAAGAGGAAGGAAATGGGCCCATAAAATCAATACCCCATACATCAAAAATTTCTACAACCAAGATAGGGTTTAGGGGCATCATGTATTTTCGAGATATATTTCCTGTTTGTTGACATTGGAGACAATTACGACTAAATTCATGTGCATCTTTAAAAAGAGTTGGCCAATAAAACCCACTTTGCAGTACCTTTGCTGCAGTTTTTTTTTACTAAAATGTCCCCTATAGGCAAGAGAATGACAGAAGTTAAGTATACTTTTGAATTCACTTTCGGGGACACATCGCCTAATCACCTGATCTGAACAGTACTTAAATAATTCAGGGTCTTCCCAAAAGTAATATTTGACTTGTGAGAAAAATCTATCTTTTTCTTGCTTTGTCCAGTGGGAAGGTACTTTTCCTGTTGCCAAATAATTCACAATGTGGGCAAACCAGGGAAGACTGCTATGGGAAATTGAGAATAGTTGCTCATTAGGGAACCTATCTCTGATTATTTCTCTATTGTATTCTACTGAGATCCTAGATATGATCTGCTACCATATTTTCAGAACCCTTCTTATCTAAGATGTCTAGATCAAATTCTTATAGTAGAAGGATCCATCTAATTGTCTGGGTTTTGTATCCTTTTTTTATATAAGATGCCTCAATGCTGCATGATCTGAATAAACTAAAACCTTATACCCTAACATATATGATTTCTAGGGCAAACACAACTGCTAATAATTCTTTTTCAGTGGTAGTATAGTTCATTTGTGCATCTGAAAGAGTTTTGCTAGCATAATAAATTACATGGGGTTCTCGATTGAGTTTCTATCCTAGAACTGCCCCTACAGCATAATCAGAAGCATCACACATAATTTCGAAGGGTATGGTCCAATCTGGGGGCTTGATAATTGGTGCAGTGGTCAATGCAGTTCGAAGGATGTTATAGGCTGTTAGACAATCTTTATCAAAATTAAAAGAACTATCCTTGGTCAACAAATTACACAATGGTCGAGAAATTTTACTGAAATCTTTGATGAAACGTCTATAAAAACTAGCATGACTAAGGAAAGATTGTACTTGTTTAACTGAGGTTGGAGGTGGTAGATTTGAGATCAATTCAACCTTGGCTTTATCAACCTCAATACTTCATTTTGAAATAATGTGTCCAAGCACAATTCCCTCACGAACCATAAAATGGCTCTTCTCCCAACTTAGGATTAAATTCATTTCCATACATCGTTTCAGTACCCTAGTCAAGTTCTCGAGGCAGCTATCAAATGATGCACCAAAGACTGAAAAATCATCCATAAATACTTCCAAAAATTGACCAATCATATCAGAAAATATGGCCAACATACATCGTTGAAACGTGGCTGGTGTATTACGAAAACCAAACGGCATGCGTCTAAAGGCAAATGTTCCAAAGGGACAAGTGAAGGTGGTCTTTTCTGATCTGCAGGAAATACTGGGACTTGATTGTATCCTAAATATCCATCTAAGAAACAAAAGAAACTTTGTCCCGCTAGCCGTTCTAGAATTTGATCGATAAAAGGCAAAGGAAAGTGGTCTTTCCTAGTCACGGTATTCAACTTTCGATAATCTATACACACTCTCCAACTAGTTGATGTGCGAGTAGGAATTGATTCATCCTTTTCATTTTTAATTACAGTAATACATGTTTTTTTAGGTACTACTTGGATTGGACTGACCCATTGGCTATCTGAAATTGGATAAATGATACCAGCATCAAGCCATTTTACTACTTCCTTCTTAACAACATCCCTCATGTTTGGATTTAGCCTTCGTTGCATGTCTCTATGTGGTTTGGCTTCAATTTCACTATGAATATGGTGCATGCAAACGAAGGGTCAATTCCCTTAAGATCAGCTATTGTCCATCCAATTGCCTCTTTATGTTCTTTAAGTACATCTACCAATTTATCTTCTTGCTCAGAGGTTAGGGTAGATGCAATGATTACTGGAAGGGTATCATTGGGTCCAAGGAATGAATATTTTAAGTCATCTGGAAGAGGTTTCAATTCTAGTTGGGATGGTTCTTCCAAGGATGGTATTAAAGGACTTGGTTTAGTTGGAAGTGGTTCATATTTTATAGTCCAAGGTGGGATGGTGTCAAACTTAGGTGGTTCTAATAACATGTTTATCTCTTTAGTATACTCATCAATATCAAAGTCATCTATTCCAAAATGGGTAAGACATGTTTGTAAAGGATCAGAATCAATCAAACTTTGGAATTTCTTATCTACTGCTTCCTCTATCATGTTTACTTCATTTAAATCATACACAGGTGGTCCTTGGGAAGCATTAAAAATATTTAATCTCATCTTCTTGTTTCCAAAAGATACATCCATCACACCTGTTCTACAATTTATACATGCATTAGCGGTAGCTAGAAAAGGTCGTCCAAGGATGATGGGAATTTGGTTAGGATTACCGCTAGATTCCATATCTAACACAAGGAAGTCGATAGGAAAATAGAATTCATCCACCTTTACTAATACATCTTCCAATATTCTACGAGGTTCTTTGACTGATCTATCTGCTAATTGTAGTGTTACTGTCATGGGTTTCAACTCTCCAAATCCGAATAATTCATACGCTGAACTTGGGAGAAGGTTTACACTCGCACCCAAATCTAATAATGCTTTCTTGATTGTAAAGTTTTCTATAACACATGATATAATTGGGGTACCAGGATCTTTTAGTTTGGGTGGGGTTATTTGCTGAACAACTGAGCTGACTTGCTCAGTCAAATGTATCTTTTTTGGTATTTGTGTCTTGGCTTTCCGTTTTTGTGTGCATAGATCCTTTAAAAATTTAGCACAAGCCGGAACTTGCTTGATAGCATCAAGAAGAGGTAAGTTTATTTGTACTTGCTTAAATAACTCAATCATCTCATTCATCTTTATATTCTTCTTATCTGTAGGCAAAGGAGATTCTAAAGCACTAGGGAATGGGGCTTTAGGTATGATTGCTTGATCATTGAATTTCTTTTCTTTTTCATTTCTTCTCTCTTCTGGTTTAGCCACTTCTAATTTCTGGGTTGGTTCAGGTGGGTTCAATGTTTTTCTACTTCTGAGAGTCACGACTGATTTAGCATGTTCTGAGAATTTGTCAGGACTATTGGAACCCTCAGCCATGAATTATCCTTTCGGGTTATCGATAGGCTAACTAGATAACTTACCCTCCTCCCTTCTACTGAATGCTGTGGCTAATTGACCTTTCTGAGTTTCTAGTTTTGCAATAGATTGTGTGTGGGAGTGAAGGATTTGGGTATTGATTTCTAGCCCTTTCAATGCTTGTAATACTTTGCCTTCAAAAGTAGGCTGATTATTCGGTGGAGGTTGTGGGATGTTTGGATATTGTGAATATGGCATGCTTCTAAAATTGGTTTCTTGATAATTAGGTCTGATCGATGAATTGGCTACAGGTTGAGGTTTTCAGGAAAAATTTGGATGATTTCGCCAGCCAGTATTGTAAGTATTTGAAAATGGATCATTTCCTATTCTAGGAGCTAATCGGGTTTGGGCTTGGTGGGCTTGCTCTTGAACAAGTTCAGGAAATTGATATGCAGCTGGACATTCACCTATAGAATGGGTTGGACTTGAACAAATTATGCAGACCTCATGTAATTGAGTAGATGGGGAAGAGATGTTTCCAACTTGTAGAATTCGATCAAGTTTATGGGATAATTCATCTACCTTAGTATAGATATCTGTAGAATGACCTATTTCATATATTCCACCTCTTTTAGGTTCTACGGGAGGGTCTTAACGAGCAACTGACATATGATGTAATGAATTCTCACTCAATGTCTCAAAGAGTTGCCAAGCCTCGTGTTCATTTTTTAACATAAATGTCCCACCACATGAAGCATCAACCATCTGCCGATGCTTTTCTGATAAACCATCATAAAAGCACTGAACCAGTTGCCATTTAGGTATACATTTTCTAATCAGTTCTTTGAATATCTCCCATGTCTCATGGAACATTTCTCCATCTGTCTGGGAAAAATTTGTTATGGCTTTTCTAATTTGATTTGTTTTTCCTATAGGAAAATATTTCTTAAGAAATTCTCTCTGAAGATGATCCCAAGTTGAAATTATAACAGTGTCTAATGAATTTAAACAATACTTGGCTTTATCTTTTAAGGAAAAAGGGAATAACTTAAGCCTAAGTGCATCATCAGAGAAATTTTGAATCTTGACAATTGAGCAAATTTCCAAGAATTCATCTAAGTGTTTGTAGGGATCCTCATTTGTAAGTCCATAGAAAGATGGTAACATTTGGATTACACTTGACTTAATTTCATATTGGACAGCCTCTACTGGAGGCACTTGAATGCAGGGAGAGTAGGCATACCTTGAAGGAGTGAAATACTCTTTTAACTGCCGTGGTTGATTATTTTCGTTATTAGGATCCATAATTCTGAGTCTGTTTGCTCTAATAGTTCTTTCTATCTCAGGATCTAGGGGTATAAGGTTGGGCTGTAACGATCGGCGACCAAGCATACACCCTACCAATGACTCTAAAGCAAACAATAATTCAGTTTTTTTTAATTATTTATTTATTTATTTATTTAATTAAGTTTCTAATTTCCTAATAAATTATGAGATGTCAATGAAAAAATTTTGAGTTTTACAGAAAATAAATTCACCTAAGTCAATCTATAGCATAGAAATAAAATAATTATTTTGTTTATATATTTATTTTTATTTTTATAATTTTTTTGTTAAATTATTTATATTTTATGGAAGATGTCTTAGGGTTTTCTTTCAGGTTTTTTTTAAGGTAAGTTAATTAAAAGAAAAATTTGATTAGGTTAAAATTGGATTTGTGGCAAAAAGGAAAGTAATAATTTTTTTTATGTTAAAAAGAAATATGCAAGTCTAACAATTAAGGAAATAAAATAAAACAACAATAACTATTCAAAAATTAAGAGAAAATTAATCTAATTTTTTATATTTTTATATTTTATTTTTATAATAATTTTTAATTAATTTTTTTTAAATAACATACTTAAGCCCGGCAACGGCGCCAAAAATATGATGCGTATCGTAGCACAACGATTAAAACACCTTAATTTCACTATTAGAATAACGAGAGTAAGAGATCGATTCCACAGGGACTTTAGCGATTATCTTGAAATAATTTTATAAATTTAACTAAATAGATAACTAAGTAGATAATTAGTAGTGCAAAATAATAAGATATGGTTTATCTTATTAGAGCACGGCTCGTACCCATAGATCACGGCCCATCCCTTTTAAGAATAAATTAGTCTAAATTATTTTCACTTAAATAGAATTTAATAATAATTAAATATGCATAAAACTTTATTTCAATAACATCCAAGAGTGCATATTAAAATATTAAATAAAAGAGTTTTAATTTCTGATAGCAATAAGAAAGCAACGAATTCTTCGTAAATCAAATCAAAGACCAGATGAAACGGACTGAAGACAGGCTGAACCGGGTTGAAGACATGAACCGAGCCCACGAGCAGAACGGATCCTCCAATGCCCACGGACGTATAGAGCCTCTACGATCCCCAATCGCTCCTGGGATGCGCAGAACAGAACAGCCGATCTCCACGGAACAGAGCACACGATTGAGGAAGAACAGAGCTTCTCTCCTCTTCTCCACGGCTGGAATGAAGTCTTTGGAACAAAGCGTCTGGGAACAGAGCAGCATGCACGGACTCATTCCTGCGGACTCCAATCCATGGCCGAACACACTTCCAAGCCACGGAATGGATGCAGATCGCTAGACGGATGGCTCGCCTTCCGGACTTCCTCCCAAACGATGCTTCTCTGCTGCTATTTGTAGAGGCCCCGGATGCGGAGAAGATGCGGCGAAGAATTCTGTTTCAAAACAGAGATGCGAAAGCAACGAAGAAAATAACGAAGAAAATCTAGATAAATCATAAATAAAATCCAAATTCCTTCTAGAGGAATTTAATTCTTCCAATTTTATAACTTCCAATCTAATATATTCCTTAATTGGTTGAGGAAAATATTAGATTGGAATCGAAGAAGAATCGTGTGGGCTGAGAAAACGATGAAGTCGGCAACATGTTTGCCGTTTTGCTTTGAAAGTCGTGCTAAATCATTATAAAATCAATTTCGAGCTCGTTTTAAGTCCGATTCGAGTGCCGTTTGCGTCGTTAAATCCCTAAAATCGAGCTCTTTAAATTGATAAGGTTTTATCTAAAATATTATATAAAATATTAAAATATTAAATAATAATAGATATGTTAAATTATTAATTAATAGGTTTAATGATAATTATTTATGCGTTTATCAATGGTGGTTAAAGAAAAGTGGCGAGATTCAGCCCTCGCCTGGGGTTTTATCAGATTTCAAATCATCCCGCATCATTTGGTCAGCCACACGGACTCTCGCTATAGGCTGGGTCGTCTCGGTAGGCGCCCGACATGTGAGACGATCCGCCTTCGGCCAATGATGGGACACCGTTGATGTCATCATCATGATGGCAATCATGGCGGCCGCTTTCCATGAATTTCAAGAGGACAACCCTGCCTCGGGAATGATCTCAGGGGTGAGGGCGCATCTGATGTGGCTGATCCAAGACCGTCAAAGTAAACGGTGAGCAAACAGTGAACTGGCAGAGCCCAACCTCGGCCTCTAAGGTCCCCTCGGCCTCCGAGGTCCCCCTCGGCCCCAAGGTCCCCTCGGCCTCGAGCGTCAGCCTCGGCCTCGAGCTTCAGCCTCGGCCTCAGCCCCGAGTTTTAGCCTCAGCCTCAAGTGTCAGCCTTGGCCTCGAGCTTCAGCCTCAGCCTTGAGCTTCGGCCTCAGCCCCGAGTGTCAACCTCAGCCTCGAGCGTCAACCTCGGCCTTGGCCTCGGCCTCGAGCGTCAGCCTCAGCCTCGGTCTGGCCACCGGAGCTGGCAATCCGCTGCCTCGAGTCACCTGACATGCCCACATGGCCCACCAACCGCCTGCAGCGGCCACGTGATCCATCACCCGCCTACAACAGTGCATGGTCATACCCCATAACGGTGCACACCAGATGCAACCATATTTGCCTGCCACCTATAGCGCCGCACTCAGCAGGTGGTAGGCGAGGAGGGACACCTCTGACAGACGGTTGTGACCCATCACTGTCAGCGTTGCTTTTCGTCCATTAGTGGACAAAGGCACCTCGAAGTTAGCAACCTTCTGGAAGCGGGAAAAGAGAGATCATTGGACAGGTATAAAAGCCAACATATATAACGAGGGAAGGATCTTGAACTCTAGTTCTCTAGCTCATATCCGCTAGTTAACTCTTGTCTGTTCCCGGGTCGCTGACTTGAGCGTCGGAGGGTCCCCATCGAAATATTTGATCTCCGAGGACTTTTCTTGAAGGAGCCCGCCGAGGAAGGCCTTTGTTTCCTCGGCGTTTAAGGAAGGTGACTTCACATCAACATTCTCTTTTAAAGTTTCACTAAAGATTATTTATGATTTTCGAACGGTGTTCATCAAGGTTATTAATGGTCCAATTTAGAAGTCTTAGATACTCCAATATATCTTGTGAAACAAACTCAAATATTTTTCCCGTGCACAGGCATTGAAAAATGCTACTCTTGAGATTTTTTCCAAGACATAAGAACTTGTTCATCTTCTTTTAGCATAATTAATGATGAAATTTGTATACTATTTTGAGATATTCAAACATGAGAAGTAGTCTTCTTATCTAGTACTCATATTCAAGGTAAAAGTCATCCATGTCCGCTTGTTTTCAAGCGACCGCCTCACAAACTTCATGTAACTACGAAAGAAAAATCTAAACTATGAGATTTTGTTGTTTTTACTCATCATATTTAAACTTTGATGGCATAATTGAGAAATAGAGGTTCACCTAGGTTAAAAAAGGGATGCTTTAGAACTCCTGACAAGGAACATGAACCATTAGGCATAGCAACAATTTTCTCTACAATATTAAGAAGCTTTTGAATCTTTTACAAATCTATTTTTTCTATTTCATTCTCCAAATTACTAAAAAATAATAATTTTATGTATATTGCACCTATTCATAAAATAATTGTAACTACAGGTGTTGTGACTAATTACTTGATTGTTTAGATGATTTGTTATTTATTTTTCCTTGTACTAGTTTTTACAAGAAATACTTTCATATCAAAATTTTTCAATTTATTTTTGAATATTTCTTTGTTTTCTTATCTAGCCTAATTATAGCCTATCGTCCAACTTGCAACTACCCCATAATGATGCTTTATGATAGTTTGAAAAAAAATTATGGATGATTTCATATAAGTTGTCCTAGCTGTTATAATAGATAGTTGTGATCTAAGGCACCCAAATATCTACGTGCAATGTATTTTTACATGTAATGCCAATAAAATGTTACTTATCACGATATCTTCTGGTACTAAATATGAAAAGGATTCATAAGATTCTCAAAATAAGGTTTCACAATCAACCTTTTCTAAAATAATCTGGAATTCGTTAGAAAAGCTACGAGTAAACATTAAAGGGCCCATGTATTTTCAGTAGATTGGTGACTAGATGTCTTCTTTGTTAGACTAAAGCTTAGTTAATTTTTTTTTTTCAAAGAAAAATATGTGTTTCGTCTAAAGTTAGATTGCTATATATATATATATATATATATATGTGTCTTTAAATTGCTACATATGTCTAGGATTATAATGAGTCAAAAATCAATTTTTTCACTTTTTTCCCATTACATTCAAGTTGGATTTTTATCTATCATATCCACTAATTTATATCATATTGTTGATGCTCTATTGTTATCAATCATTTCATTCTATTACTAGCCTGAAACTAAAGCCACTTTCCATTATCATGCAAGGATGAATCAAACGGTATGAGAGAGGAGGCTGCAATACTAGAAGAACAGATAAAGAATGCCTTATAATTTGCTTACTTCTCAACCGGTATGGCTGGTGCGGGAATTTTAAGTTTTCTTTTTGAACTCATTGGTAATCAAAAGGACAGACCAACAATATCCACCTCAAGATTTGCATCGTCCTCACACTAGCTACCATTGTATCTGGAGCTAGCATAGTTCTAATTACATTCCTACGTCCGCGCATCCGTGTTTCTATCTAGATTATCAATGATCTCAAGTATGCAACCTTAGTGTTGCTGACCATGGCAACTTTTGATGGTTCCATTCTTTTCTTGAAGGTCTATGCACTTCTTGCTTTTGTTCTGATGGTGGTTGTAGTTCTGCTAGCATTCATCAGGGCCTCTTGCCATAACAAGGTTTTACGAAGTCATCGCTAAAGCAAGAGTGGCTTCTGATGGAGTTTCAATAGATGTTCCTAATTTGTTCATGATCATCTAATGTTGAAGGGTTAGATACTTTTAAATTTAGCCTCCTTAAAAACTAGATCAGTTGGTGGATTATATATAACCCAAAGATCCTTGGAATCATCTATTTATAAGCTTTTCATGTAGAGAAAGAGTCAAAATATAATGTATTATGTTTGTAGTACATGTTCATGTCTGTACTCATCGATTTAATGGGAATAAAGAGAGATTGAATTGAGATTTGATACAAATCAAATATTCCTTTATGGCATGCTATATACATCTTACAACTATTGACAGGACCTAAGTTCTATGTTGATGGTATTTGAGTTGCAAATGAGGAAAAAGGAAGGGGGGGGGTGTTTCAAAGTTGTTATATCTTTTACTTCTAAAGCACTGAATATCCAAAAGCCTATATGGCTATTCTATTTATTAACTACTTGAATAGATGGCCCTCATATTACTACATATTTATAAGTCTCCTAGCTAAATAAGGAATATGAAAAAACAAAGTGACTTATTTGAAAAGAAAGAGGAAAACAAGAGGCATGAGATAGCCAATTCCTAGTAGATCTAGATTTTAAAGCTAAGCATGATTACCTAGCGTTACTGGAAGGAAATTCCATCCTTTTCCATCTTATAAAAAATAGATAATTGAATTTTGTTAACACCTAAAATTTAGTTTTTGTAGCTGGCTATAAGAAGTTATGAAAATGATATACTGATCAAGATATATTAAATATTCATGTTTGGAACTTGAAGATCAAAAGTATCACTCAAACAAAAGGTTACATTTAGATGGTAGATTGCTGAAATTAAATTTCTATTGTGTTGCAGCCAGGTCAGCTGTGGAAACTCGACTTTCACTGCATAATAGATCGATCTAAACTGCATCCTATGCATGCAGTAATAAATGGTCTATATCCTCGAGTCAAGTAAACAGTTGTCCATTCTCAAGTCGAGAAAATGGGCTCATTCTCAATTCAGGAAAGAGAGAGTCCATTCTCAAGTCAGGTAAATGGTGACCCATTCTCAAGTCAAGTAAATGGTTGTCCATTCTCAAGTCAAGTAAACGGTGGCCCATTTTCAAATCAAGCGATTTTTGCCATTAGCTTAATTTGCTCAATACGGGCTAGGCCAAAGTAAATTTGCTCAATACTGATTTGATAAAATCCATTAGGCAAGCAAATGATAGAAGCAAGTTTATCCAAAACTAAAATTTATTCAGTACAAACAACCAAAACGGATCTTCCTAAAGCTGACCCGATTCATTTATACTAAACAATGAAAGATCAAGAAAGTGAACTTCAAAGCTCAAGAATGTCTTAAATATTAACTACTTTCATACGTTAAGCATAAAGTTAGGAGGCAAATGATGTCGGGTAGTTTGTTATACCAATAATATAGTGCCACATGGCAAGTACAACCAATAGAAAGAGTCCAAATATTGGGACCAAAATCCCATTAGACGAAACTAAATGGTTTGGATTTCCCCCTAACTACCAAGATCCATTCAAAAAAGTATTAAACTAATTCTAGTTTTTAACTTCATTAAGATCAAGAATTAGTCCGAGATCAACTTCACTAATTCTAATTTATGCATCATGAGAGCTCTACTAGCTTATCGTGAAGAATTCTATTCCACGACTACCATGACATCTAGGTTGCATTTGGTGGATCATCACTAGGCAATCCTGATAGATTACCATAAGATAGATTGCCAGTAATGTTGATTACTGCATTTAATATATACAAGTAATGTTACAGTAATATTAATTACTGTGTTAGGTATGATAAATATATTACCAGCCATATGATACAATCAAGTTGAGAAAGTCAAGGAAGAAAATCAAGGGATTTTCATAAGGATATACAATCAAGTTGAGAAAGTCAAGGAAAAAATCAAGGGATTTTCACGTTTGAATTATTTGGTAGTTACTTTGATAAGGATATACAATCAAGTTGAGAAAGTCAAGGAAGAAAATTAAGGGATTATGACGCCAGTTACTCAGTTTAATTTGTTTCTTTTTTTCTTAATAGTTTCCTTCTTTTGTGCTCATATAATCTGTATATATACTGCCCATATTAAGAATAATGATGAGATACATATTTCTTCATCCTATTATCTCCTTCATGGTATCAAAGCAGCGTAGCGGAAGCATGGTGGGCCCATAACCCATAGGTCCCAGGTTTGCTCTTTGATCTTCAGCAAGCCTCTTATCCCCTAATTCCTATAGCTAATGAGAATACCCAAGTCATCATCCCCAATGCTCAAGAACCTACAAAACCGCTAACCATGATTACTATCAGAACTCCATTAAACTCACACCCACCAACTATCTTTCTTGGAAGACCCAAGTGGAAGCCATTCTTATAGGCTATGATTTACAAAAATTTATTGATGGGTCCCACCCTGCTCCTCCACCCACCATCAGCACCAACAATGTTATTTCTATTAACCCTGCATACCAGACATGGCTACGTCAAGACAAATTCTTATTTGGAGCACTAGTCGGCACTCTTTCAACTTCTCTAGTTCCTCTCATCACCCAATCTAAAACCTCCTATGAAGTCTGGCAAGTCCTTGCCAACACCTATGCTTGCCCATCTCGTGGCCATATCAAGCAACTCAAAGATTATCTTAAAAATATTACCAAAGGTTCTCAATCCATTACAGACTACATGCAGTCCATTAAAATGCGGGTCGACGAACTTGCTGCTCTCGGTAAGCCTCTTGACCATGAAGATCTAATCGAAAAAGTACTTGAAGGCCTTGATGACAATTATCAGTCCATCATTGATTATGTCAATGGCCGTGATTCCACCATCTCTTTTGATGAACTCCATAGAAAACTCATCAATAAAGAACTGTCACTCCGCAACAAGACAAGTCCCTCACCTCTACCGGCAACTGCTCATCTTACTAATGTTCTCTCCACTCCATGGTCCGCTACCAATCGGACTCCTCAGCTCCCTGGGTTCACATCCATACCCACTCAAGATATCACAAGAATTTCTCCCAGCAACACTCGAGACAATCATTCTCCTGCTCGTTCATTCCTTGGTCGTTGCCAATGGTGCAGTACTCAAGGTCATGTAGTCTTCCACTGTCCTCTCTTCCGACAATAGTTTCCACATGCGCAACCACCTCCTCGTCCTAGCACCTCATCACAATATGACCACCGTCTCTGAGGCAAGCTCAAATGAATGTTGCAACCACCATTCCCTCCAACACTACATGGCTACTTGATAGTGGTGCCTCATTATGTCACAACTGACCTCAGCAATCTTAACCTTCACAGTCCTTATGATGGCACAGATGAAATTATGATCGGCGATGGCTCTGGACTCCCCATATCCCATAATGGTTCCACCTCTCTTACCACTCCCTCTCATTCCCTTACCCTATCTAATGTTTTATGTGTTCCCATCATGAAACGTAATCTTATTTCTATTTCTCAATTTTACAAGTCCAACAATACTTCCATTGAGTTCTTACCCTCTTCTTTTCATGTGAAGGATCTTGTACGGGGGCAATCCTTTTGCAGGGTCGACTAAGGATTGTGTGTATGAATGGCCGCTCTCCACCACTCAATCACCTTTAATCGCCTTTTCCAGTGTCAAGACCACTTTGTTCGAGTGGCATCATAGGCTAGGTCATCCTTCTTTATCAATCTTCAAAAATATTATATCTTTGTTTAATTTAGATGTCTCTCGTCCTTCCAATTTCAATTTTAATTGTAATTCATGTCAATGCAATAAAAGTCATAAATTACCATTCTCTCCTTCTACTCTCTCCACTTCTTCACCACTCAAAGTTATATTTACTGATATATGGACATCACCAGTCTACTCTGTTGATAACTTCAAATACTATGTTATCTTTGTCGACCATTTTACCAAATATATTGGCTTTATCCCCTCAAACGTAAATCTGACACGCATGATGTCTTTATGCGCTTCAAGGCCCTCGTCGAAAAATTCTTTAACCGTCCAATCATAACTCTCTATTCTGACAATGGGGGAGAATATCAAGCTCTCTCTTCATTCTTAACTATCAATGGGGTCTCTCATCTTACTTCTCCACCTCACACTCCTGAACATAATGGGTACTCTGAACGTCGTCATCGTCACATTGTTGAAACAGGTCTTTCTCTCCTTACCCATGCATCTATGCCTCTATATATTGGCCTTTTGCCTATTCTATTGCTGTCTACTCATCAATCGCCTTCCTGCACCAACTTTAAATAACCTTTCACCATATCTTAAACTCTTTGGAACATCTCTCAACTACTCCAAACTTCAAAGTTTTGGATGTCTCTATATCCTTGGCTTCGCCCATACACTTCCCACATACTTGAGTCTCGCTCATCTCCTTGCATCTTTGTCGGGTATTCCCCATTCAAAGTGCCTATCTCTGTCTTGACACATCCACTTCTCATCTATACACTTCTCGATATGTTCGCTTTGTTGAGTCCATTTTTCTTTTGCCACTTCTCAAACTTTTCTTCATTGTGCCACTCCATCCTCCATTTCTGAGTGGTGCTCTATGACTTTACCAGTCGTGGCTACACCATCCTTGAATGCCGGCTCTGCTCCCCCAGAATCTACCTACACCAGCGCCCACCAATCATTCTAGTGAAACCGAGCACGACCTTGCTAGTGACTCACCATCTCGCCTCCTCATATGAACCTAATCAACCTCCCGACCCCTCAGCCTCGCCTCATATTATAGTCACTCGCTCCAAATATAACATCCATAAACCAATTCAAAAGCTTAACCTTACTGTCCAACTCCAACCATCTACCCTTGAACCCACCACTGTTACCCAAGCCCTCAAGGACCCTAAGTGGCGCCAAGCTATGTCTGAAGAGTTTGATGCTTTAATTCATAATGGGACATGGGAACTAGTGCCATTTCATCCCACACAAAATTTGGTTGGTTGTTAGTGGATATTTCGCACCAAATATCTACCTAATGGCTTTATTGATAGGTACAAAGCTCGATTGATTGCTAAAGGCTTTCACCAACGCCCTGGAGTTGACTACTCTGAAACCTTTCAGTCCAGTCATCAAACCTACCACACTTCGTCTTGTTCTTAGCCTTGCGGTTAGTCAGCGTTGGTCACTCAGACAACTTGATATCAACAATGCCTTCCTTCAGGGAACTCTCACTAAGGATGTGTTTATGTCTCAAACTCCGGCTTCATTAATTGTGATCTTCCTCATCACGTCTGCAAGCTACGCAAGGCTATTTATGGTCTCAAGCAAGCTCCCGTGCTTGGTACCATGAGTTGCACCAATTTCTTCTCCAATCTGGCTTCGCCAATTTAGTTGCTGACACCTCCTTATTCATCTTCAACAATCGTTGCACCATTCTTTATCTTCTAGTATATGTCGACGATATCATCATCACTGAGCATAATGCGAAGCTACACAGGCTTTCATTCAGCAACTCTCTCAGCGCTTCTCTCTTAAGGATCTTAGCTCCCTGACATACTTCCTTGAAGTGGAAGTCACCTCCCACAACAATAGTATTTTCCTCAGTCAACGCAAATACATTGCTGATCTTCTTACTAGAACTCACATGACTGAAGCCAAGCCTGCTCCTGCACAACTAGCAACCAGCCCGACTCTCACTTTACAATCTGGGACCCCACTATCTGATCGACCGCATATCGAACAATTGTTGGGAGTCTCCAATATCTCTCACTCACTCGGCCTGACGTTGCCTATACGGTGAACAAACTCTCTCAGTTTATACATCAACCAACCAGTGACCACTGGAATGCGATCAAGCGTCTACTACAGTATCTCTGTGGCACCTTAGAGCACGACATCACACTTCGTCGGACCTTCCCACTAGCACTTCATGCCTTTTCAGATGCTGATTGGGTAGGTAACAAAGACAATTTCACCTCCACTAGTGCTTACATAGTCTATCGGTCATAATCCTATTTCTTGAAGCTCCAAGAAACAGCGTACTATGGCTCGCTCTTCCACTAAGGCTGAGTACCGATCGGTGGCCTCCACAGCTGCTAAAATTGATGGATTTGCTCTCTCCTTAAAGAACTGGGTGTCAATCTCCCCCAACAACCATTTATTTATTGTGATAATGTTGGTACTATAAATCTTTGTTCCAATCGGTCTTCCACTCGCGCATGAAACATATCGCTCTCGACTATCACTTTATCCGAGAACAAGTTCAAAATGGTTTGCTTCGAGTGTCACACATCTCTACAGCTGATCAACTTGCCGACGCTCTTAACAAACCTCTTGCTCGTTCTTAGTTTGACTCTCTCAAGGTCAAGTTGGACTTGCTCCATGGCCGTCCATCTTGCGGGGGCATGATAAGGATATACAATCAAGTTGAGAAAGTCAAGGAAGAAAATCAAGGGATTTTCACATAAGGATATACAATCAAGTTGAGAAAGGCAAGGAAGAAAATCAAGGGATTTTCACATTTGAATTATTTGGCAGTTACTTTGATAAGGATATACAATCAAGTTAAGAAAGTCAAAGAAGAAAATAAGGGATTTTGATGCTAGTTACTCAGTTTAATTTGTTTCTTTTTTCTTAGTAGTTTCCTTCTTTTGTACTCATATAATTTGTATATATACTGCTCATATCAAGAAGAATGATGAGATACATATTTCTTCATCCTATTATCTCCTTCACCATATAACATTAAATTCTCAAAATAGATAATGTGGATTGCCTACAACATACATTACTATAGGATAGATTGCTAGTAATGTTGATTACAGTGTTTGGTATACACAGGTAATGTTACAATAATATTAATTATGTGTTTGATATGACAAATAGATTAGGAGCCATATAACACCAAATTTTTAAAATACCCCTAAATCAAATCTATTAAAAATTCATATATTAGTATATATTTGGTTTGAAAAAACATGCATTTATAAATGACAATGTCTAAAAAAATATTGATATATACCGGTAAAAAAAAGTCTATATCATTCAACGGTCATAAAAAAAATTATTAAATACAAATTAATTAGTTGATGCCAAGAAAAATTATTCATAATATATTTTAAGATCTTATATTATAAACACCAAAGAGATATATAAATAGTTTAGGTTAGACACATGGATGTCATAAAAAAAAAAATATTTTATTATTTACAAAAGAAAATAATTAATGACAAAAAATGAATTAAAAGGATGCTAGTTGAAGAAGGTGGATATTCAAAGTAATTATCTTTAAAATAATTCATATTCTTTAGTTTATTAACTTGAAAGATGTATATTTTTTAGATAAATTGTATTATCATAAAATTGTAAAGTGTTTATATATAACTAGAAGATACTAGATTTAAATTTTTAAGACTAAAATATATTTTTAATCTTTAAACATTTTTTATTCTTAAACTCTCAATTACCATAATTATTTATTATATTTAAAATAATTTATTTTTAATATTTTATTACATAAAATTAATTAAGATTATTAGAATAATTGATATATATATATATATATTCGATATATGGCTATAATCAAAGGAAGCGCATGAAAAGAGAGGAGGTTTATGCTCACATGTTTGAGCTAAAAAAAGGCAAGAGAGGGCGTGGTGAGAGTATAGATTAGCAAAGCACAACGAATAATACTGCGATGGAAGAAGGGAAGACCATCGAAAAATAAAGCTGAAACAATTCATTCGAAAAAAAGAATTGCGGCGAGACTAGAGAAAAGAGAGAAAAAGAAAGGGATGATTTTATTTTTATGAAAGAGAAGGCAGGATAATTTTATCAAAAAAAATTAAATTACAACATCTCCCGATATCGATAACCATCTTCTTCTTAGATAATCTAAATTACCTCTCATGCAAGATAGAATATCATTATAAATATATACCAAAGATAGGCCCATTTTAAATTACTGGTAATCTGACCGATAGGCATGGAAGTAGCCTCCATGTAATCTCAATGGAATGAGTGGTTGAGATACCTTCATCATGGAAGGCATTCTCAAGATGAAAGTTGTCAAGCCAATGATCATGTAGCTGTATTTGGCTTCTATTTCTATTTAGGAAAGCTCACTCCGTAATCTTTGCGATCAAGGTGGTTCATTGTCCGAGATATTCGGCGTGGTTTCAAGCAGCAATGGCGCTTACGTTAAAGGAATAAGGATCGATCCTGATGAGGTATAGAGATAGCTCGGTCCTGCCAAGGTTTGAGATAGCTCGGTCCTTCCAAGATACTGAGATAGCTCAGCCTTATCGAGATTCGAAGATAGCTTGACCCTTCCGAGGTACTGAGATAGCTCGGTCTTGCTGAGGTTCGAAGGCAGCTTAGCCCGTCGAGGTTTGAAGATAGCTCGGCTCTGCCAAGGTTTGAAGATCGACTCTGATATCAGTGTTGAGACCAACATGGCGTCGGTACTAACTCTAGAGTCGGTGAGGAGACTGACTCTGGCATCGGTGCCGAGACCAACTTCAGCGTTGGCATTAAGACTTACTCTTGCTACCTGTTGAACCGTAGCCCAGCCAGCTAGTTCAAATGTGGCTTGATCAGCCAAATCGGAGATAACTCGACCTTTGTTCTTTGGCACGTTTATTAATGTGGTAACAATTTTTTCCACATCACCATTATTAGAAGTAACTTTTAGCTCACCTCCCATTGTGATCCCTTTGCCACTAGTCTTGAGTTTGGTTCGTAGTCTTTGCTGTTGAAACAGATTTTAGACATCCTTCTCTTTTAGTGTAATAAGAGAGATGGATAAAAATGAATGGAGGAGACTATGGTGCCAAAATTCATATCAAATGGAAAGAAATAGTTTGAAAAACTTGTAACTTTAGTTTCTTTGTTACGAATTAATTTAGATTTGAGTTTTAAGGCCATTAATTAAATCAACTTTCTTTTAAGTTAATTGAATCAGTATATGTGTTTGAGCATTACAAAGGAGTCAAAGATACAATGAGAGAGATTTCTTATGAAAAATTCTAAAGCTGTGTTGTGTTGCCCTCTCTTCCATGTAAAGCATTATAGGGATCTAAATCCAAAGATGCACTAGGACTTGCCTTGGTAGTTAGGGGTGCAACTTGGGCTCATGAAACTCGGGTTTTCTTGAACCCTAACCCTATTTGTAAAATATCAACCCTAACCCTAACCCTAACCCTATTTGTAAAACCTCAACCCTAACCCTATTTTTAAAAATCAGGTTCGGGTTGAGTTTCGGATTAGAATTCGGGTTATATATATATATATATATATATATATATATATATATATATATATATATATATATATATATGACAATTTAAACAAACAAGCTTAACATTGCACAAATAAGCTAAAGTTTGAAACAAATAAGCTTTACATTATACAAACAAGCTAAAGTTTGAAACAAACAAGCTTCACATTTCAAATTACATGTTTAAAAATATACATCTTTTACATAAGACTAAAAAAAAAAAATACATTCTTAAACCAAAATATATCCAAAGTAATCCAAATGTTGCATAATATTTCAATAGCCACTATATGCATTGATGAAGTCACCTTTATCCTTCAAAAGCTGAAAATATTGAGAGAAACCACATAAGTCTGGTATGAGATATCTTTTTCAAGTAGCGAGACTGCATTCGCCATCCAAAGCTCTCTGATTTTTTACTCATCACCCCTTTCCCAGATGTTTTAGTTTTCTGCTCATCACCTCTTCCCAGATGCTTTCATAAAATTTTGGCAAACTTCATATTAGAAGTTACAAATGTCTCAAAGAAGATAATTAAAAAAAAATAAAGATACTAGTTTGGCCCACCAATATTACATGATAAAATGCAATTGTTAAAGGTATATTGCTCATTTTAAAAGGTAATGAAGGTTATGGTGGAATGTTCATACCAAGAATCATCACTTTCACAAAACTATTGTCAGCTCTACATATTTTAAACCTAACAAACAGGGCTAAATCATCACTTCCACAACACCAGTGGACCTGCTGCTTGTGGCTTTGCNTGGCTTTGCGGGTTCGGGTTTTCTCGGGTTCGGGTTGACTGCAACCCTAACCCGGCCCAAGTTGCAAATGGTCCGGGTTCAACCCGGATCCTTCGGGTTCGGGTTAGGCAAACTAGAGTTTGAGTACTGCTGCAAATCGGGTTCCGCGGGCCGGGTTCGGGTTGAACCCGGCCCAAATTGCACCCCTACCTATAAGCGAGTCATTATTTATATGACCGAGAATTGCGTAAAGAATTAATCCTCTCTTGTATCCGTTGGTTCTCAACAAGCTACCATCCCTCTGCTCCTTGGCATAGGGATCAGATCTCATGGCTTCAACCAACAATTCCATTCATCATGCTCATGATATTTGGATTGGGCTCCTCCTCCTTTTTATTGGATCCATGCAGCTGTGTCTCTGTTTCAATGGAAATAGTTCTAAGTCAGGAAGTTGCATAGAGATGGAAAGGAAGGCACTTCTCAGTATACGAGAGGGCATCTATGATGCCCACAAATGGAATGGCAAAGACTGCTGCAAGTGGAGAGGAGTCCAGTGCGACACTTATGATCCAATATTTTGATTTATGTAAAGCTTGATCTCCACTACCCTTATGATCCGTTTGATCCGGAACATTTCTTTGGCAGCAAAAGTGAGGTAAGTCGTTCTCTTCTTGACTTGACACATTTGAATTATTTAGATTTGAGCATGAACAATTTTGGCGGTGCCCCAATCCCCCGCTTCATTGGATCTCTTGCCAAATTAGAGTATCTAAACCTCTCTTATGCTCAATTTGGTGGAACCATCCCTCACCAACTCGGGAACCTCTCAAGCTTGGTCTACCTTTTTTTTTTTTTTTGGTACAAGCGGATAATCATACTAGTCTAGTACGAATTATCCCAGATAGGTCAGAATACAAAATTTGCTGTAAGACAGAGGAACAGGGATTACCCAGCCACCAAATCCAACCAGCAGCATGCTGAGCCACAGAAGCTGCTATCCAATCGGCCGCCGAGTTGGCTTCACGGTAGATATATCGAATCCGGACAGAACCAACTCTCTGTAAAATAGACCATGTGTCCCTGAGAATAGAAATACTGGGGCCGTTAGAAAAAATTCTCCTTTCTCAGCCATCGGATAACCGTCATCGAATCACCCTCGATAACGAGACGATGAGCATGGAAGTCCTGAGAGGCATAAGAAATACATGTCCATACTGCATAAAGTTCTATCATAGGGACAGAGGAATCAAGGGTGCCAAAACCACTCGCAGCCAGCATATCACCCTGAGGACCACGGATGATAAACGCAGAACCAGCTTGGTCTACCTTGATCTCTCAGGTTCTTCTTTGGATGTGGATGACCTTGGCTGGTTATCTCAGATCCATTTCTTGCAGCATCTTGAAATGAGTCAGATCAACCTCTCAAAAGCATCCAATTGGTTTCATGTAATCAATATGCTCCCTTCTCTCTCTGTCCTGCATCTGTCTGGGGCTTCTCTCCTTCGCCTTCCCTCTACACTATCCCATGTTAACTTCACTTCTCTTACTGCACTTGATCTTTCTGAGAATAACTTTGCATCAAGCATACCCGGTTGGCTCTTTAACCTTAGCAGTCTTGAACATCTCGATCTTGGGGTCAACTTTTTCCATGGTAGTATACCGCTTGCGATTGGGAATCTCAAGAAGCTTCAAGTCTTAGATCTCTCACAGAACATGTTCAATGGAGACATCCCAGAAATAGTTTATAGTCTCAAGAGCTTGCGGTCCATAGATATATCATTCAACAGCATCATTGGGAGTATATCGGAAGCTGTGGAAAATCTCAAAAGCTTGGAGTACTTAGATTTCAGCACAAACCGTATCAGTGGTGAAATACCAAAGACCATTTTTAGTCTTCCAAAGTTGCAGATTTTATCCTTGGGAAATGTTGATGCTGAATTCCCTTCCAACAATATTGGTGGAGTGCTGCCAAGAACCGTTGGGAACCTCACATGCTTGCAATACTTATCTGTGTCTTTCTGTTAGGAAAATGCTTTAGGATTGAAACATATCCCTGTGCCGGACTGAAACATGAAAATATCCCTGTGCCGGACTGCTGATTCTGGTGTTTGCTGTCCTGGTTTTTAGGAAGCAGTTAGGCTGTTTTAGAATTACTGATCATGGCTTATTTGTAGGACCACATAATTAGTGGTTAGTTATCCTTTTGAATTTTAATTTTGAAATGTTGTTTTGAACGAATGCAGGTTCCTGTTCCTCTGTTTTTTTTTTCCAAAAAAAAGCATTCAAAAATTCAGTGTGTTCCTGTTATTCTTCTTCCTGGAATTCTTTCTTTTCTCTCATATTTTAACAACATTTGGTATCAGAGCCCTCTTCTTAAGGGATCTGTGAGTAAGAGGGTGAGGTTGCTGTGTCATGGATGTCGAAGGAAGTTCCAGTTTCTCTTCCATCTCTCCATCGGTGTTTGATGGAGACAACTACCAGGTCTGGGCAGTTCGTATGGAGGCATATATGGAAGCTTTGGATATTTGGGAAGCAGTTGAAGAGGATTATGAAATTCCTGCTCTCCCAAACAATCCTACCATGGTGCAGATCAAATCACAGAAGGAGAAGAAGACAAAGAAATCCAAGGCAAAGGCCTACTTGTTCGCTGCAGTCTCATCTACTATCTTCACTCGGATTATGACTCTGAAGTCAGCATATGAGATATGGAATTATCTCAAGTCAGAGTATGAGGGAGATGAAAGAATCAAAGGAATGCGTGTGCTAAACTTGATTCGAGAATTCGAGCTGCAGAAGATGAAGGAAACAGAATCAATTAAAGAGTATTCTGATAGGTTACTGGACATTGCAAACCGAATCAGATTACTTGGTTCTGTGTTCAAGGACTCAAGAATTGTTGAAAAAATTCTTGTAACAGTGCCTGAAATATTTGAAGCATCTATTTCAGCCTTGGAAAATACCAAGGATCTTACTCAAATCACACTTGCAGAGATTCTCAATGCTTTGCAAGCACAGGAGCAAAGAAGAGCCATGAGGCAAGAAGGTGCTGTTGAAGGAGCCTTGCCAGCCAAGCATCATGAGAATGCAAGGAACAACAAAGCAGGAGTAAAGAAGGGTTCCTATCCTCCATGTTCACACTGCGGCAGAAAGGGTCATCCTCCTTTCAAATGTTGGAGAAGACCAGACTCTTTAGCCAACAACAAAGCAGGAGTAAAGAAGGGTTCCTATCCTCCATGTTCACACTGCGGCAGAAAGGGTCATCCTCCTTTCAAATGTTGGAGAAGACCAGACGTCAAGTGCACCAAATGCAACCAAATGGGGCATGAAGCTGTGATCTGCAAAAACAGGAACCAACAACATGATGAAGAGGCTAAGATTGCTGATCAAGAAGAGGAGGATCAACTGTTCGTGGCTACATGTTTCACTAGCAGCAAATCAAGTGAAAGCTGGCTGATTGACAGTGGCTGCACCAATCATATGACCTATGATAAGGAACTTTTCAAAGACTTGAGGCCAACAAATATCACTAAAATCAGAATTGGAAATGGTGACAATATCTCAGTCAAAGGAAAGGGGACAGTTGCAATTGCAAGCTGTTCAGGTACAAAGCTCATTCCCGATGTTCTTTTTGTTCCTGAAATTGATCAAAACTTGTTAAGTGTTGGCCAACTGATTCAAAGAGGTTTCAAAGTTGTTTTCGAAGACAAATATTGCCTAATTAAAGATGCAGCTGATAAAGAAATCTTCAAAGTAGAAATGAAAGGGAAGAGTTTTTCACTCAATCCATTGGAGGAGGAGCAATTAGCTTTTTCAGTCAAGGAAAATATCACAGAAGTTTGGCACAAAAGGCTTGGGCATTATCACCATCAAGGGCTACTGCAAATGAAGTCCAAGATGATAGTAAAAGATCTTCCAGAATTTGAAGATCAAATTCCAAGCTGCAAGGCATGTAAATTTGGCAAGCTCAATAGACAACCATTTTCAAAGGCAACTGGCAGAGCATCAAGGAAGCTGCAATTAATTCACACGGATGTCTCAGGCCCTCAAAGAACACCTTCTTTGAAAGGTAGTCTTTATTATATTATCTTTATTGATGATTTCACTAGAATGTGCTGGATATTCTTCTTGAAGTTTAAATCTGAAGTAGCTCAAGTCTTTTGGAAGTTTAAGGCAAGAGTTGAGAATGAAAGTGGCTGCAAAATTCAGACTGTGAGATCAGGCAATGGAAAGGAGTACACTTCTAAAGAATTCAACCAGTTTTGTGAAGAAGCAGGCATTGAACATCAGCTTACAGCTCCCTACACACCACAACAAAATGGTGTTAGTGAGAGGAGAAATAGATACATCATGGAAATGTCAAGATGCATGTTACATGAGAAAAATTTGCCAAAGAAGTTTTGGGCAGAGGCAGCAAATACGGCTGTGTTTCTTCAAAACAGGCTCCCAACAAAGGCAGTAAAAGATCAAACACCATTTGAGGTTTGGTATGGTTACAAACCATCACTGAAGTTTCTTAAAGTATTTGGTTGTTTGTGTTTCACTTATGTTCCACAGAGCAAACGTGACAAGCTAGATAGAAAAGCATCACCGGGCATTTTTATAGGCTATAGCACTATCAGCAAGGCCTATAAAATTTTCCAGCCACAAACTGAAAATATTGTTGTTAGCAGGGATGTTCACTTTATAGAGGATAAAGAGTGGGACTGGGACAATGCAGAAAAGAAGGGTCAGACCTTGACAGAGTTGAAACTCAAGTTTCTTGATACTAATACTGAAGAAGAAGTAGACTGGCAAAATGAAACAGTGGATGAAGTTCCTGTGAGAGGAACTAGGTTGCTCTCTGACATTTATGAAAGATGTAACATTGCTGTGTGTGAACCTGCAGATTATGAAGAAGCAAAAAAGGATCAAAGGTGGATAGCTGCAATGAAGGAGGAGCTGTTCATGATAGAGAAAAATAAGATGTGGATTTTAGTGGAAAGACCTCAAGATAGAAAGGTGATTGGAGTCAAGTGGGTGTATAGAACTAAACTAAATGTTGATGGCTCTATCAACAAACATAAGGCAAGACTTGTGGTGAAAGGCTATGCTCAAGTTTTTGGCGTGGACTACTCAGATACCTTTGCACCAGTTGCTTGTCTAGACACCATAAGGCTTTTGCTTGCTGTAGCTGCTCAAATGAATTGGAGAGTGTATCAGCTTGATGTAAAATCAGCATTTTTAAATGGGGTTGTGCAAGAAGAAATTTTTGTTGAACAGCCTGAAGGTTTTGTGAAGAAAGGAGAAGAGGACAAGGTGTTTCTTCTCAAGAAGGCCCTTTATGGTCTAAAACAAGCTCCAAGAGCTTGGTATAGCAAAATTGATGAACATTTGTTGAACTTGGGATTTGTGAAAAGTCTATCAGAAACAACCTTGTATGTCAAGCACAATGGTACTGACATTCTTATTGTTTCACTGTATGTTGATGACCTACTGGTTACAGGAAACAATGCAAATCATATTCAAAATTTCAAACAGGAGATGATGAAAGTGTTTGAAATGACAGATCTCGGGCTCATGTCCTACTTCCTTGGCATGGAGATCAAGCAAGGGCAAGGTGAAGTTTTCATCTGTCAGAAGAAGTATGCAAAGGAAATACTGAAGAAGTTTCAGATGGAGGAATGCAAGGCAGCAAGCACTCCAATGAATCAAAAAGAGAAGCTGTGCAAAGAAGATGGTACTGACAAAGTTGATGAAAGATATTTCAGGAGTTTAATTGGTTGCTTGATGTATCTCACAGCAACAAGGCCTGATATTTTGAATGCTGTAAGTATTTTGTCTCGATTCATGCACTGTACAAGTGAATTACATCTCAAGGCTGCCAAGAGAGTGATTCGATATGTCAAGGGCACAATTGATTTTGGAGTTAAGTTCACAAGAAGCAGGGAGTTCCAGCTGGTTGGTTTTTCTGACAGTGACTGGGGAGGTTCTTTTGATGATATGAGGAGCACTTCAGGCTACTGTTTTACTCTTGGTTCTGGTATTTTCTCATGGAGCTCGAAGAAGCAAGAAACTGTAGCTCAATCCA
The DNA here is from genome assembly GCA_900491605.1 of Calamus simplicifolius. NCBI lineage: Eukaryota > Viridiplantae > Streptophyta > Magnoliopsida > Arecales > Arecaceae > Calamus > Calamus simplicifolius. The sequence continues at coordinate 608,800 of UESW01004803.1, forward strand.
CCGCCGAAGCAGAGTTTATTGCTGCAATAACTACTGTTAATCAAGCTTTATGGTTGAGGAAAATTTTAGTTGATATTGACCTAGAGCAAAAGGAAAGCACAGAGATTCTAGTTGACAACCAAGCTACTATTGCTATCTCTCATAATCCCGTGTTTCATGGAAAGACCAAGCATTTCAAGATCAAATTTTTCTTTTTAAGAGAAGTGCAGAAGGAAGGAGAAATTGTTCTTGTTTATTGCAAATCTGAAAACTAATTGGCAGATATCTTCACGAAGCCACTGCCTGTCAGCAAATTTGAAGATCTAAGAGAGAAGCTCGGGGTTTGCAGCTCCTAAAGCAAGGAGGAGTGTTAGGAAAATGCTTTAGGATTGAAACATATCCATGTGCCGGACTGAAACATGAAACATATCCCTGTGCCGGACTGCTGATTCTGGTGTTTGCTGTCCTGGTTTTTAGGAAGCAGTTAGGCTGTTTTAGAATTACTGATCATGGCTTATTTGTAGGACCACATAATTAGTGGTTAGTTATCCTTTTGAATTTTAATTTTGAAATGTTGTTTTGAACGAATGCAGGTTCCTGTTCCTCTGTTTTTTTTTCCAAAAAAAAGCATTCAAAAATTCAGTGTGTTCCTGTTATTCTTCTTCCTGGAATTCTTTCTTTTCTCTCATATTTTAACAACATTTGGTATCAGAGCCCTCTTCTTAAGGGATCTGTGAGTAAGAGGGTGAGGTTGCTGTGTCATGGATGTCGAAGGAAGTTCCAGTTTCTCTTCCATCTCTCCATCGGTGTTTGATGGAGACAACTACCAGGTCTGGGCAGTTCGTATGGAGGCATATATGGAAGCTTTGGATATTTGGGAAGCAGTTGAAGAGGATTATGAAATTCCTGCTCTCCCAAACAATCCTACCATGGTGCAGATCAAATCACAGAAGGAGAAGAAGACAAAGAAATCCAAGGCAAAGGCCTGCTTGTTCGCTGCAGTCTCATCTACTATCTTCACTCGGATTATGACTCTGAAGTCAGCATATGAGATATGGAATTATCTCAAGTCAGAGTATGAGGGAGATGAAAGAATCAAAGGAATGCGTGTGCTAAACTTGATTCGAGAATTCGAGCTGCAGAAGATGAAGGAAACAGAATCAATTAAAGAGTATTCTGATAGGTTACTGGACATTGCAAACCGAATCAGATTACTTGGTTCTGTGTTCAAGGACTCAAGAATTGTTGAAAAAATTCTTGTAACAGTGCCTGAAATATTTGAAGCATCTATTTCAGCCTTGGAAAATACCAAGGATCTTACTCAAATCACACTTGCAGAGATTCTCAATGCTTTGCAAGCACAGGAGCAAAGAAGAGCCATGAGGCAAGAAGGTGCTGTTGAAGGAGCCTTGCCAGCCAAGCATCATGAGAATGCAAGGAACAACAAAGCAGGAGTAAAGAAGGGTTCCTATCCTCCATGTTCACACTGCGGCAGAAAGGGTCATCCTCCTTTCAAATGTTGGAGAAGACCAGACTCTTTAGCCAACAACAAAGCAGGAGTAAAGAAGGGTTCCTATCCTCCATGTTCACACTGCGGCAGAAAGGGTCATCCTCCTTTCAAATGTTGGAGAAGACCAGACGTCAAGTGCACCAAATGGTGAAATTTTTCTTCAATGGCTTTACTAGTATAAAGTGGTGGGTGGAATGCTCACTGTTTTACTTTGGAAAAAAAAATCTTTCCATGCTTTATTCTATAATTATTTTTAAATAATTTATGTATAGTTTCTTCATGCTATGGCTATCATGATATGCTAATTTAAAAATATAACTGTAAATAATTTCATAAACATAAGAAAAAAATGTTGCCTAAATAAATAAGCTAATATGCAATTTAGTGCATATCCTTCTAGTTTTTAAAAAATAATTCTTAGGCAAAGGGAGCCTAAATCTACGGTTACGTTTTTCCAAACCTTATTCGATGGCATAACCATCAGTCAAAAGTTATTTATCACCTTGTACATTATCTTTGATGACAAACCATGATGCTGCTTTAACTAAACCGTTGAACTTTATTTTAATAATAACTTGTGGACCCCTAGGGGATGGAATTTAGCCCAAGTGTAGGTAAAGTATTTATGCCTGACCCAAAGGGAACGAAAATCTTCTGTAGTAGATACAAGCTTTATGTCTAAATAGCCAGTATATACCCACTGCAATATAGAAACAGATATTCATCATCCCCATTTCATCCTCTGTTATAGTATCTAATAAATTCTTCTCTATTTCTCAAATATATCACAACCATGGCAATCCATACTTTTTTTTTTTTTTGAGAAAAAGAGCCTTCAACGCCTTCAAGTTAAGTCTTTATACGATAACTCTAGAGTTGAAATTATTTATAACACTACGGACAAAGTGCAAAAAGCATCATAGGATTTGCTTTGAAAAATAAATAAATAAATAAAAAGTGTTAATGATTAAGCACGATTCTCTACTCTCCTTTTTGTATGGAAGAAAGCAAATAAAGTATCAGCAAAAGTCTTATGATACGTGTAGTAAAAACTGTATCGTGCATGATGATTAACGTGCAGTGTATATTAAAAAAAATTATTTTTGATGCGCTCATGTACTGTATGCTAATTATCACGTGCGATGCGCTTATTTTGCACCACACGCAATGTAATAAGACTTTTTCAAAGCATCAAGGTGGGAATGCTCCGACCCAAAAAGGAGAATGCAAAACAAAAGTAGAATTTCTCTGGGTCTACATATTGGAGTTGGTATCAGAAAGATAGGATTTTATCTTTTTCTTTTGATGCATCTTTCTTCTGATTTTTGGGGCTGTACTCACATAAGAATTGTGTGACGGCTCAAAAAAAAAAAAAAAAATTTGTTTCCCGCAAGCCGTGATTCAACGAACGACAGGCGCCCATCAGCTAGAAACATTCTCAATTGACTTCAAAGAAACACTCAAGCGGAATAGAAAACTAAACCAGTAGTAGAATTTTAAAACGAAACAAAGTAAAGGGGTAGAATTTTAACCCCACGATCCATTGTTCATCCTCTGGATGGCCTTAAAGACAAGGTGGTGGAATTTTGTATTCAGTCCTGAGACTTGGATGAAGGACTCGAATCCTCTCTAGATGATTGTTAGAAAGATCTAACTCACTTTAGATAATTTTCCAAGTGAACGGCATTCCAAAGGTGGGGAACTTCTGTTTCTGATGGGGATAAGTTTAATAAGTAACTAGGATGATGACACATGCCAAAAATAATTAAACCAAAAAATTAAAATTCATGAGTTAAATTCTGATCGGTTGATATTAAGTGGTTCAGATTACATCAGAAGTCTGATACGTGTTTAACTCACGCCTATAAATAGGGGATTAAAGCCTCATTTGAAGATCACATAAGGCTCATTCTCACATCTATTTATTTTATTTTTTTCATTTATATTTTTTTGGTTTTCAGCTGACTGTTAAAGGGTTTTCTCGGAGGAAATTCCAAGGCCTCAACAGTTTCTTATATGCTTTTCTTCTTGCTCCGTTTGGAGTTCGTTGGGAGTCAATTTAGCATTAAGAGGCCCATGTTAGATGTTCTAGTATCACCAAATTAGGCAGCTTCTATTTTTGGAGCTTAAAATTACACATCTATAACCTGAAGGAAATTGACGTCTTTTAATAATTATTCACGGCAGCAAAGATGAGTTTACTCCATGGTGCCAGGTCCCTCACATATGATGACAGAATGTTTGATGCTTAAGCTTGTTTGCATCCATCAGGAAAAAAGGCCTGCTTATGTAAAGCATCGTGGATTAAACTAACATAAATTGATTTAATATAACTCTTCATTTTGCTTTTTCTTCTTTAGGATATGGTTCCTTGGGCCAATGAGAGCTGATGATTGATTATTATATGTGGTAAGCATAGAAAAATTTGCTTTTTCACCCTGAAACTCCTAGAAATGAAATATCCAACATACTATGATTTTATTGACGTTATGCCCCTATTGTCCAGGTTGAAAAATTCACGACACAGTCACATACCCTCTGATACGGCTGGCCGATTTCTCTAGGTGATATTATTTTTTGTGCGATTTCTAAAAATGATGTGACAGTTGAACCCAGAGCCAACCTCCAGTACCGGCCTTCAGCGCCCGCCTCCAGCGTCGGCCTCCAGCGCCGGCCTCCAGCGTCAGCCTCCAGCGCCGGCCTCCATCATCGGCCTTCAGCGACGGCCTTTGGCTCCGGCCTTTGGCTACGGCTTCCAGCGCCAGCCTCCAGTGCCGGCCTCTAGCGTCGGCCCCCAGCACTGGCCTTTGGCTCCGGCCTCTAGTGTCAGCCTTCAGCGACGGCCTTTGGCTCCGGCCTTAGGCTACGGCCTCCAGCGTCGGCCTCCAGCGCCGGCCTCTAGCGTCGGCCCCAAAGGCCGGCACCTTGAAGACCGTCGGCCCCAAAGGCCGACACAACCAAGACCGACACCTCCAAGGCCAGCACCTCGAAGACCGTTGGCCCCAAAGGCCGACAGCCCCAAGACCGGCACCACCAAGGCCGGCACCTCCAAGACCGGCACCTCCAAGACCGGCACCTCCAAGGCCGGCACCTCGAAGACCGTCGGCCCCAAAGGCCGACACAACCAAGACCGGCACCTCCAAGGCCAGCACCTCCAAGACCGGCACCACCAAAGCCGGCACCTCCAAGACCGGTACCTCCAAGGCCGGCACCTCCAAGACAGGCACCTCCAAGGCCGGCACCTCGAAGACCGTTGGCCCCAAAGGCCGACGGCCCCAAGACTGGCACCACCAAGGCCGGCACCTCCAAGACCGGCACCTCCAAGGCTGGCACCTCGAAGACTGTCGGCCCCAAAGGCCGACGGCCCCAAGACCGGCACCACCAAGGCCGGCACCTCCAAGACCGGTACCTCCAAGGCCGGCACCTCCAAGACCATCGGCCCCAAAGGCCGATAGCCCCAAGACCGGCACTACCAAGGCCGGCACCTCCAAGACTGGCACCTCCAAGGCCGGCACCTCCAAGACCGGCACCACCAAGGCCGGTACCTCCAAGGCCGGCACCTCCAAGACCGTCGGCCCCAAAGGCCAACAGCTCCAAGACCAGCACCTCCAAGGCCGGCACCTCCAAGGCCGGCACCTCGAAGACCGGCACCTCCAAGCTGCCAAGCTCCCTCGCCGTTAACAGTGCCATGCAAGTGAACAGAGCCTTGTACGTGAACAGTGTCATGCAAGCCCATCCAAGGGCATGAGCAGGGCCACGCAGGCACTCCATACTCGACACTCTATGAGGGACAGCTGGCTTTAACTCAACATCATCCTTCTCCCCCCAACGGCTGTACCTTAGGACCCGCACGACCCATGAGATGAGAAATCGCGAGTCCAATGTCACACGGTCTGGCGCACTCCACCCGTCTTGGTCTTAGCGTCGGTCTCGGCGTCGGCCTCGGTGGCAGAGGCCGACAAGCGTCCGTTTGCTGCAAGGAATTCCACGTGACTTTTCCAAGATCACGAATGGTCACCAAATATGATGAACCGGCAATTACTAAGGTCACGGACACTTTCCAAAAAGTTAAGAGGCGCACTTATGACATACGTTATTACTCGGCTGTTTCCAGCGAAGGGTAAGAGGGACCCCCGAACAGGTATATAAAGACCCCAATCCCCCAATGTGGAAGGGGGGAGAAACTCAATCTCTACTCTTTTATTAAAAAAAAACTCATGTTCTCCAGATCGCTGACTTAAGCCTCAGAGGGTCCCCGCCGGAACCATCAGTCCGGGACTTTTCTTGTAGGTTCCCGGCTGAAGGAGGCGGTCCCCATCATTCCTCTGAAGGCCAACAAAGCATTTCTGTCGCTTGATGCTCCTCAAAAGTGATTTGGCGGTAATAGATTGGCGCGCCAAGTAGGGGTGACGTGCTGAAGGAAAGAGAGCTCTGTCTCCCTGACCTAGAAGTCTTTGTCCCCTCTAAGATAGCCATGGTGGTGACGCGCGTGCCGAAGGTCCTCACTAATCATGCCGGGGGGTATCAGCATAGCCCTGAGCAGCAAAGGACCACTCTATCTCTATGCTCCTCCCTCACCACCAACCTCAGCTGCTCTAATTAACCAGCTGACCATCCTCAATCAACAAGTTCAAGCCTTAAGTGCAGCAGTTCATGAGTTGCAAAAGTAACGCCTAGCGGCCCCAGATCACGGCGGCCCCGGTTTCCTCCACGACGGCCCTTCACGGCAGCCTTCGGATCCCACGACGGCCTCTTCCTCCACAACGGCCCTTCACAGCGGCTTCTGGATCCCACGACGGCCCCTCATAGTGGCCTCTCATCCTCAATGGTCAAGCCCCTCATAGCGGCCCCCGAGATCCCACGGCGGCCCGAGACTCCACAGCGGCCCCAGATCACGGCGGCCCCGGTTTCCTCCACAGCGGCCTCACTCTCTAGGCAGCCCCCGGCCTCTCCCGCAGTGACCAAACGAGTGCCAGTTTTGCAATTGCAAGGATAAGGCTCCCAGCCATCTCACCTAACTCCTTTTCCCCAACTCTTGCTTCCACCTTGGCTTGGTAAGGTTTACATGCACGTAATATATTCACATAATTGAAGGAAGGTGGATTGCATGCATGAGGTTGTGTGCACGCGATGGAAGTCTGTGCTATGGCTGCTGCAATGATCGTCTTCCAAAGCTATGCTCATACCGACTCCTCCCACGGACATCGCCAGCTGTGACCACCATCCCGGCCACGGTCGTTTGGCCGGATCCATGTATCTCGCATCGGCGAGCGACGATGCCTCTGGCTCCCGAGCCCATGCGGAAGCGGCAGCTAATCTCTTTGATTTTAATGGCAATCTTCTCCTATATCAGAGGATGCTTGCCATAACGTTAGGAAGAACCAATTGGTACACAAAGTTATCAATCACTTCGAGGTTCTTCTTCAGTTGAGCCTCCAGTCTGATGTTCAGAAGCTTCTTGATGTCCCAGAACATATCGACATATCTTTAGAATACCATGGAGTTAAAGTCACTAAAAGCCTTGCTAAAGCGTGTCTCGAACTCATCAGAGCCCAAGAGAGTGTCTAGCTCAGCACCGAACTCCACTTTGAAGATCCTTTCTTCGGTGACACCACTTCTCGCCATCCCCTGTAAAGATTCCATCACCAAAAGGATCAGCAGTACAGATCTCACCGTGGGAAGGCTTAATCAGCCTTCTGAATTAACTCCCTGTAGAGAAGAAGGAAAAGGAAATGATGTCCACAACATGGAGAATGATCGCTGCAAAGCTATGGAGAAAAAAGAGAAGGCGAGCAAGCCTAGTTTCAAAGTCAGCTCTAGCAGCTGGAGAGCCATAAAAGTGACTGCGGTGCAGGATTTCTCCTTAAGGAGCTAAAGATTCAGCAAAGCCAGCTCACCAACCAACTTGATTCCCTGGGGGGCAGACCACCAGCGGGCAAAAGCGTTCAAGCCCGCAAAAGAAAACAAGGGTGCTGCAAGGGGTACGCTGCACTGACTTTTTATTTTATTGATGCTTAAAAATGTCATGCAGGGGAGACCGACTCTGCATTAGCATTCAAAACCAACCTCGCATTGGCGTCTCAAAAGACCAAAGACCGGCTCCGCGTCGGCAATAAAGACCGGTTCCGCACCGGCACCAAAGACCGGTTCCGCACCGGCACCAAAGACCGGCGCCCAGCATCGGCAATAAAGACCGGCTCCGCGTTGGCATGAAAGACCGGTTCCACACCGGCAACCAAAGAGACGGCATTGGCCTTGCCACAATGATGACGCTCGCCTTTTGTGGCTCATGCTCGAGGGAAATCCTCTATAATCTCAACAGCCTGAATAGGTAAAATGATGGCGCGAAAATCGGCCGCCCAGAGGATATTAACACCCCTTTCGCGGATGATTATGCGCTCACCCATCTCAGGGGTGGGGGGCATCTGATACGGCTGGCCGATTTCTTTGGGTGATATTATTTTTTACGCGATTTCCAAAAATGATGTGATAGTTGAACCCAGAGCCAACCTCCAGCGCCGGCCTCTAGCGCCAGCCTCCAGCACCGGCCTCCAGCGCCGACCTCCAGCGCCAGCCTCCAGTGTCAGCCTTCAGCGACGGCCTTTGGCTCCGGCCTTTGGCTACGGCTTCCAGTGCCAGCCTCCAGCGCCGGCCTCTAGCGTCGGCCTCCAGCACTAGCCTTTGGCTCCGGCCTCCAGCGTCGGCCTTTAGCGACGGCCTTTGGCTCCGGCCTTTGGCTACGGCCTCCAGCGTCGGCCTCCAGCGCCGGCCTCTAGCGTCGGCCCCAAAGGCCGGCACCTCGAAGACCATCGGCCCAAAGGCCGACACAACCAAGACCGGCACCTCCAAGATCGTCGGCCCCAAAGGCCGACAGCCCCAAGACCGCACCACCAAGGCCGGCATCTCCAAGACCGGCACCTCCAAGGCCGGCACCTCCAAGACCGGCACCTCCAAGACCAGCACCACTAAGGCCAGCACCTCCAAGACCGACACCCCCAAGGCCGGCACCTCGAAGACCATCGGCCCCAAAGGCCGACACAACCAAGACCGGCACCTCCAAGGCCGGCACCTCCAAGACCGGCACTACCAAGGCCGGCACCTCCAAGACCGGCACCTCCAAGGCCGGCACCTCCAAGACCAGCACCACCAAGGCCGGCACCTCCAAGACGGACACCACCAAGGCCAGCACCTCCAAGACCGGCACCTTCAAGGCCGGCACCTCGAAGACCGTCAGCCCCAAAGGCCGACGGCCCCAAGACCGGCACCACCAAGGCCAGCACCTCCAAGACTGGCACCTCCAAGGCCGGCACCTCGAAGATCGTTGGCCCCAAAGGCCGACGGCCCCAAGACCGGCACCTCCAAGACCGGCACCTCCAAGACCGTCGGCCCCAAAGGCTGACAGCCCCAAGACCGGCACCACCAAGGCCGGCACCTCCAAGACCGGCACCTGCAAGGCCGGCACCTCCAAGACCGGCACCACTAAGGCCGGCACCTCCAAGGCCGGCAACTCCAAGACCGTCGGCCCCAAAGGCCGACAGCTCCAAGACCGGCACCTTCAAGGTTGGCACCTCCAAGACCGGCACCTCCAAGGCCGGTACCTCGAAGACCGGCACCTCCAAGCTGCCAAGCTCCCTTGCCGTTATCAGTGCCATGCAAGTGAACAGAGCCTTGTACGTGAATAGTGCCATGCAAGCCCATCCAAGGGCATGAGCAGGGCCACGCAAGCACTCCATACTCGACACTCTATGAGGGACAGCTGGCTTTAACTCAATATCATCCTTCTCCCCCCAACGGCTGTACCTTGGGACCCGCACGACCCACGAGATGAGAAATCGTGAGTCCAATGTCACACGGTCCGGCGTACTCCGCCCATCTCGGTCTCGGCGTCGGTCTCGACGGCAGAGGCCGACAAGCGTCCGCTTGCTGCAAGGAATTCCACGTGACTTTTCCAAGATCACGAACGGTCACCAAATATGATGAACCGGCAATTACTAAGGTGGTTTCCAAAAAGTTAAGAGGTGCACTTATGACATACGTTATTACTCGTCTGTTACCAGCGAAGGGTAAGAGGGACCCCCGAATAGGTATATAAAGACCCCAATCCCCCAACGTGGAAGGGGGAAGAAACTCAATCTCTACTCTTTCATTAAAAAAAACTCCTGTTCTCCAGATCGCTGACTTGAGCGTCGGAGGGTCCCCGCCGGAACCACCGGTCCGAGACTTTTCTTGCAGGTTCCCGGCTGAAGGAGGCGGTCCCCATCATTCCTCTGAAGGCCAGCGAAGCATTTCTGTCGCTTGACGCTCCTCAAAAGTGATTTGGCGGCAACACCCTTAAAGTGAAACCCTAAAATCATGTAAGACCTATTTATCGTTAACATCCATATGCTCAAATATAACATCGAATGAAATAGCAATCCATTATCTTTAGATTTATAAAAGTGTCATAAAGTAAACATTATCTAATCCATAATCATCAAGAGTATTAAAATGTCTATACATTCCCAATGTGAAATCATATTAACTATGTTAAGCCTCCCTCTACCAATATCTAAATCTGGCTTAACATCAAAATCTTCAATCTCTGTATGATAAGTTGTTATAAGCTCACAACTTAGTATAAATTCTTATATATATATAGATATAGATATGCATTTAAAATAAAGTATCTACATAATATGAGGATAATGTATATAGCAAAATAACTCATTCTACAATTACTATGCCATAAAGCAATGTGTCAAGTAATCTATTATCAGCTTTTATCGTTTATGTCATTGGGCTACATCATCTCAATCATCAACCAATTTATATAGAATGTCATAAACCAAGTCCAACCCCCAAGCCCCTATTGGCTAGTTCCACACAGTGACCTTAGGCCATTATTATAGTCCCTATTACTAGCATCCTTTAGCCCTCCCGATTGATCCTAACACTACTGACCTTTAGTCATTACCATAAACTTTATCATTGATAATTATCTAGCCATCCCAATAGACCCCAATACTCATAACCTTCGATCATCAGCTTAAGCCTTGTCATTCATGCTACATCACTACATCCACATGACTAGTCCATATGCCCTTACATCCATTCCTCATATCTTCTAATATTCTGATATGCAAATCAGATTCTAAATTCATATCATCAAAACCATGCTACCATGGTATAAGATATGTCATAACCATATACATGACCCAAAAACATATTATCATATCTAAAACATAAGCCACATCCATGAATAGTTAAAACATACTAATGAAACAATGCGTATAAATTCATGATGCATAATGTAAAATGTATGCAATAAAATCAAATATATCATATAAAGTGTAATACTCTTATCTCGATCGCTAATCCTAAATCTCACTATGATCCTCAAACTGGTGAATCAACTATATAATCACTTACAGCCATTATCATTAATCCACAACATTATTGAATCATATATTTAAAATCACATTTAGACCCATCCTAGTTTAATTTGATCAAAGTAAGATAAGGTCAAGGCTTAATGTAATTAGGATCCACTTAGACTAATTTCACTCTAATTGAAACTTTAGATCCACTAATTAAGTATATAATCCATCTAATTGATTTTAATTAGACCTACAAATAGCTTAATTAGGTCAATTAGGGCTTCATTAGATCCCTACTCCTCTTAATTAGTGTTTAATTTGATTAATTACAGTTTAAATGGGCCACATTTGGTGCAATTAGGCTTGAACCCACATTAATTAGACCCAATTTAGCATTCTGGTTCACTTATTTGGGTCTAATTTAAGTTATGGTTCAGTAATTAGGATTAATTTAGGTTCTGGTTCAGTGGAATGGGTCCAGGCCTAGTTCTAGTTCATCAATTTAAGTCTAATTTAGACTCTGGTCCAGGATTTGGTTTACTGAAGCCAAATTTTGTTCATGCATGGTTTAGAATGATCAGCTAAGACTTGTTTTCGTTTGGTTTAGATCATGTGACTGCTTTATTTGCCTTTACATTTATGTTCTGCTTGAGCTTAAATCATTTTTATGTGACAGCTTCTTATATTGTGGTGGGTAGTCCACTTTCCTCAATATACTAATTGCGCTTGGCAAAGTTAGCAAGCTGTCACTGGTTCTATGAAGAGGATTAGTCATTATGGATAAGCAAACAAGCACTGGTTAATGGTTTATAAGAATTCTTTAATCCAATGATCAAAATTCCAGTCCTTCCAGGGTTGGTTCCTCACCGTTCTCCACGACAAATAGGAGCCAGAATGCCTCACGAACGCGCTGGAAAGTCTTTCTAGTTATCTCAGTATACTAATTGCAAAAACTGTACGTATATAAATTACAGAGACTTTGATAAGGAAACTGAAAAAAAAAAAAAAAAAATCATTTTAAATATTTATGACTAGAAATGCTGCCATGAGAATTTTGGTCAGACTGTCCAAATATCAGAGAGTGGTTAAAGAAAGGCAGGCATTCATATCACAAATTTTAGTATTACAGAAATTTAGCAAGGATATCAGGATGCATTATATTGAAGCTTGCTGTTCCAACAGAGGTTACTAATTGTTATAAAACTCTGTCTAAATTAACCATTAGTTTTATCTAAAAAAGAACGCTCGCTCTTAAGTGTGACAGCTTGTTCTTATTTCCTGGCCATTATAGTTTAAGGTTTTTATTTCAGTCATATTTTTTTTCTTTTTCTTTTAAAAAAAAGTGGGGTCGAACATGGAAGAGCAGGGTCACAGTGAAACAAGATTGTTTTCGTACTTCAATTGAACTCTCCTGTGGTAGCATGTCCTAATCAAACTAGAGAGAGAAATACTATGATTTTTTTATCCAACTATAACAACTTAAGATCATATCCAAAAAAGATAGCAAAAAAGTTATTATTTAAGCTTCTTAATTCTATGTAAGTACTTATGTTTTTTTAATGCATAATTAATATGAGACCTCACTAGCATAGACTTTACTCTCTCCATTCATACGCTGATAACCTCATCAAGCTAAGGTGATGTGGCTGATCCAGTATCGTCAGAGTAAACGGCGAAGGCAACTGACGGAGCCCTACCTCAGCCTCGTGGGGTGGCCTTAGCCTCCGAGGCCCTTCTGCCTCCGAGGCCCCCTCGGCCCGGACCCAGCGTCCCCTCGGCCTCGGCCTCGAGCTTTAGCCTCGGCCTTGGCCTCGAGCTTCCGCCTCGGCTTCGGCCTCGAGACTGGCAACCTACTACCTCGAGCCACCTGACACGCCCATGTGGCCCACCAACCGCCTGCAGCGGCCATGTGATCCACCACTCACCTGTAACAGAGCATGGCCATACCCCGTAACAATGCACGCATGATGCAACCAGGTCCGCCTGCAACCCATAGCGCCGCGCTTGGTAGGTGGCAGGCGAGGCAGGACACCTCTGACATGCCCAGTGTCGGTTGCGACCCATCACTGTCAGCCTTGCCTTCGTTCATTACCAAACAAAGGCACCTCGAAATCAGCAACCTTCTGAAAATGAAAAAAAGAGACCTTCGAACAGGTATAAAGGCCCACACTCATGACAAGGGAAGGATCCTGAACTCAAGTTCTCTAGCTCTTTTCTGCTAGCTAACTCTTGTCTGTTCCTAAGTTGCTGACTTGATCGTCGGAGGGTCCCCATCGGAGCAACCGGTCTCCAGAGACTTTCTTGCAGGAGTTCACTGCGGAGGAAGATCTTCGTTCTCCGGCGTTGAAGGAAGGCGACTTGGCGTCAACAGATTGGTGCACCAGGTAGGGGGGATTAAAGAGAGAAAAGCTTTGAACCTGTCAGCGGCAACTTCTCCTTCCCCAAACTCTCAAGCAATGGTGATGACCTGTGCGTAAGAGGTCTCCACCAGTCATGCTAGGGGACAGCGTCAGGGGTTGATCCACTGGCTGTCGGCCCCTCCGCTCCCCTAGCCAATGTCCCTACACCACCACCACAGCAGCTTTAAGAAGACCGGCTTGCCGCCCTACTATGCAAGTCCAGTCTTTGGTGGCGGCGGTCCAAGTCCTGCAGAAGCAACCGGCGGCCGCACAGTAGCCGGAGCCACTCCTGTCAGTTCCAGGAGTGGTCTAACCCAGCCAGCATTCTTCTCGAGGAGGTCTCCCGCCCGAGAAGCTAGCCACCACCGTACTTTGCCCAGGCCTCACCATCGAAAAGCCTCCAAGAGGCCCCGGTCGTCCTCTCGCCATGCCAGTGCTTCTCCCAAGCAGCGGCATGGAAGGGAGGCGGAATGCCCCGTCAGCATCGCCGCCATTCTTCCCCCTCCTTAGAATCCTTGAGGGAGGGGTCCTTCGATGGCCGAATAGCCCGCCGGGCTGAACGCCGGCTCGACGAGTACAACCAGCGACTGGAGGAGCTCAGCTGTCGGATCACCAACCCACCAGAGGCGGACTATGACAGCCGACCGCCGCTGTCCCGCCGCATCATGGAGGAACCAATATCAACCTGGTTCCGTCTTCCTCAGCTGGACCCATATGATGAGACCACTGATCCCCTGGACCATTTGGAAAGCTACAAGGTCCTCATACATGTCCAGAGGGCAACCGATTCACTTCTCTGCATCGCCTTCCCTGCCACCTCAAGGAAGGCTGCCCGAGCCTGGTACTCCCGCCTGCCGCCGCGGAGTATCAACTCCTTTCGCCAGCTGGAGAGGGCTTTCTTGGCCCATTCTGACACTTGCCGAAGATACCCAGGGTGGCGGACAATCTCTTTTCATCCAGAGAGGGGTAGCAAGTCCCTACGGGACTACGTTGCCTGGTTTAAAGAAGCAGCCCTAGAGGTCTACAACCTCAAGGACTCCGTGGCCACCTTGGCCTTGAAGCAAGGGCTCCGTCCCTTCCGCTTTGCGTACTCCCTCAACAAGAAGCCGCCCGGCTCCTATACCGAGCTCTTGAGCCGAGCCTAAAAGTACATCCGCACCGACGAGGTTGACTCCTCTCGGTACGAGGCTAACGGGAGCATCATCAAGAAGCTGGCTTGTCCTGAACCAACAGAGGTTTGTCCCAGGAGGCCCGAGCCTCCCCGCCGACCAGACAACCGTCCTCGGGCTCCCGTGCCGAGGGACGGCCCGTTCACCCCTTTGCTTGCTCCCATCTCTCATATCTTGCTTGAGATCGAGGGCAAACCGTACCTGCCATGCCCTCCTCCACTGAACCCGAAGACCCCCTGCAACAAAAACCTGTACTGCCGCTACCATCGAGACCACGCCACAACACCGACAACTGTTGCTAGCTGAAGAAGTTGATAGAGGACCTCATCCAGCGAGGCCACCTGAGGAAGTTTGTTTAGAGGAACAACCCGAGTGCTCCAGGCCCATCAGCACCTCCACCACTGATGATCGACAATGCTCCAACCAAGAAGACGGTGGCAATGATTTCCTGGGGGGCAGGTGGCCTATCCAAGAGGCCGAGGGAGGAGGAGGGGTTAGATTTCGTAATTCCCTTCTCCAAAAGGGACCTAGAGGGGGTGGTCAACAAAAATGATGACAACATCGTCGTGTCCATAACGATCGCTAAGCATCCTGTAAAGAGAATTCTAGTTGACAGTGAAGCTCGGTCGACGTTTTGAGTTATGACGCTTTTGTTTGCATGAACCTGTCTTCCGACTTACTCCGGCCTATCATCACGCCCTTGATGGGGTTCATCGGAGACTCCGTAAAGGTCAAGGGAGAGATCACTCTTCCTGTCACGGCTGGAATACCCCCGCATCAAAGTATAGTTTTTATGAGCTTCCTTGTGGTCCAGATGCCCCTTGCCTACAACACCATACTCGGAAGGCCCGACTTAACCTCCTGGACGCTGTTATCTTCACCAAAAGGCTCCTGGTGAGTTTCCTACCAGCGAGGGGGTCGAAGAAATGCGGGGAAGCAGAACCCGCCACCGCTTTGCTACCACATGGCCCCCAGTCCTCAAGGGGCGATATCTACACCAGAAGCGCTGGACCCCTGGACTCGGAAAGGAGGGGAACCGGCCGAGCATTTGCTAGCCTTCCCCTGGGGGAGGACTCGATGCAGACCATACAGATCGGGGCCCTGCTTCCGGAGGAAGCCCGTAGCTAGCTCCTCGCTTTCCTACGAGCCAATGCTGAAATCTTCGCCTGGTCGGTGTGACATGCCAGGCATCTCGGAGGAGGTGATTACCCACTAACTCAATATCAAGCCGGAGTGCCGATCTCTCTGGCAAAAGAAGAAGAGCTTCGCCCCCGACAAACAGAAGGCCATAGACGAAGAGGTGCGTAAGTTGGTGGCGACCGGCCACATTCGCGAAGTGCACTATCCCAACTAGCTGGCAAATGTTGTGATGGTCCGCAAAGCCAATGGGAGTTGGAGGATGTGCGTGGACTTCATCGACCTCAATAAAGCGTGCCCCAAGGACAGCTTTCCATTGCCTCGGATCGACCAGTTGGTAGACGCTACGTTCGGCCACGAGACCCTCACTTCATGGATGCATTCTCGAGGTACAACCAGATCAGGATGGACCCGGCTAATGAAGAGGTGACCTCCTTTGTAACCGAGAAAAAGATTTATTGCTATAGGATGATGTTGTTCGGGTTGAAGAATGCGGGGGCCATCTATCAGAGGTTAATGGACAAGGTCTTTGAGGACCAGATCGGGCGTAATATGGAGGTGTACGTGGACGATATGCTAACCAAGAGCATCCGTGCTGCCGACCTTGCGAAGACCTTTGGCAATCTTCACCGATACCAGATGAGGCTGAACCCCCGCAAGTGTGCCTTCAGGATTACAGGCAAGTTTCTGGGTTTCATAGTGATGCAGTGAGGAATCGAAGCCAACCCCGACAAGATCCGAGCCATTTTGGACATGAGGCCCTCGGCTAACAAAAAGGAGGTGCAGCGCCTGACGGGAGGGTGGCAGCTTTGAGCCATTTCTTATCCAAGTCGGCAGAAAGGTGTCTACCTTTCTTCAAGGCATTGCACAAGGTCAACAGCTTTGAGTGGACGAAGGAATGTTAGGAAGCCTTCGAGGAGCTAAAGAAATTTTTATCCACTCCTCGCTACTGTCCAAGCCGAGGGGCGGGGAGGAACTCTTTCTGTATCTTGCGGCCTCCCCCGAGGCCATCAGCTCTGTGCTTGTTCGCATGGATGCTGATAGAGCGCAGAAGCTGGTCTACTAAACCAGCAAAGTACTTCACGACGCTGAGACAAGATACTCCAAGACCAAGAAGATCATCTTCGCCCTAGTTGTCTCCGCTCAGTGCTTCTGACCCTACTTCCAAGCTCATCCAATCGTGGTGCTCATGAACCAACCTCTCCGGACTATCTTGTCCCGTCTGACACCTCCGGTCGGCTGGCCAAGTGGGCCATCAAGTTGGGGGAGTTTGACTTATCCATTCGGTAAGATCTGCAATGAAGTCCCAGGTGTTAGCCAATTTTTTGGTTGAGTGCACTTGGACCGAGGAGCATCCGAGGAGTCGCACTCGAAGGCACGCGTGGAGTCCCCCGTGACCAAGGAGCGGGGAAGGAAGACTAGATCCTTCATGTAGACAGAGCGTCGAATTCTCAATGGAGTGGGGCTGGACTCATTTTTGCGAGCCCCGAGGGGAATGTGGTGGAGTATGCCCTTTGATTTCTTTTCCAGCCACCAATAACCAGGCGAGTATGAAGCCTTGCTGGCAGGGATGAAGCTGGCCAAGGAACTCGGTGCGGAGTGTCTGAGGGCCTTCACGGACTCTCAGCTTGTCTCTGGGCAGGTCGCTGGGGAGTATGAGGCCAGAGACCCGACTATGTCTCATTACCTAAGCAAGGTGCAATCCCAGGCCTCTTAGTTTTTTACTTCTGCGTCAGCTACATTCCCCGGGCGAGAATGCCAGGGCTGATGCACTCTCCCGCTTGGCCACTTCGATCGACGAAACCTTGGGAAGGACGTACATGGAGCACCTGTAGTCCCGAGCATTGAAGCAGCGGAGGAGGCTCTATCGGTCGAGCAGGAGCCCTCTTGAATGGACGCCTACATCTGATACCTGACTGATGGCGCCCTCTCTGAAGACCCAGCTGAAGCCAAACTGCTCAAGCGGCGAGCCCTGAAGTTCCTGATAATGGACAGGAAGCTCTACTAAAGATCGTTCTTATACCCGGTCCTCAAGTGCGTCGGCCCCACGGAAGCTGATTACATCATGCGAGAAATCTATGAGGGCATCTGCGGAAGTCATCTGAGGGCAGAGCCCTGGCATACAAAGCCCTGCGGCAGGGGTACTATTGGCTGACCATGAGGGAGGACGCGGTCAAGCTCGTCAAGAAGTGCGATAGCTGCCAACGCCATGCCAACATCCAGCGCAGCCGACGTCCCAGCTGACCCCCCTGGTGGTACCTTGGCCCTTGCCCAGTGGGGTATGAACATTTTGTTGGGAGAGTTAATCCCCGAGGCATGCATATTTTAAAATTGATATAAATTATCAATGCGGAAATTTAAAGATTATATTAATATTTCTAACATGCATCAAGATCATATCTTTGCCTTATATTATAAGATCGTTTGATCTAAGTATTGCATATAAATTAAATAATTAAGATCATATCTTAATCTTCAAGATGAGAAGTCATACTACTCATCTTGAAGCCTGCCTTAAGATATAAGGATCAAATCACTCACCTTAAGAACAGTAGGTAAATCCTTTGTGCTCTGCAGTCGTTCAATCGTCCGGCCTCTAGTATTGTCCACGCGAAACCCCCGAATGATTGGATTCCCGGAGTGCTAGCTCGCGGAAAAATAATTTTGCTGATCTTGAATTCTTCCACTTGAATCTTCCTCCAAGATCTACCAAGCTTTTGCTAACACTAAAATCACACCAGAATTTTCTGTTCTAACTCTTAGAACTGTAACACTTGGTTCTAACTGTTTAGAATTTTTGATCTCTTTTTTGATCTTGTGTTTTTTGATGAGGGATGTCCTCTATTTATAGTTTTATATTAGCCAGCCTATTGAATTCTAACATTTAGAATTCTGCTGTTTTTGTGAAAACCAAAGAGACATATTAAATTCATGCACTTATCAATGCATGAAGAGTTGTGTGGAGTGCTCTTCCAAAGAGCATATTAATTCACACGCTTGTCAATGCACGGAGAGTTGTATGGAGTGCTCTTCCAAAGAGGCACATTAATTCACACACTTGTTAATGCACGGAGAGTTGTGTGGAGTGCTCTTCCAAAGAGGCACATTAATTCACACACTTGTCAATGCACGGAGAGTTGTGTGGAGTGCTCTTCCAAAGAGGCACCTTTTAGCAAAATTTATTTTTCTTGAACTTGGGAATCATTTGAAGAAGACTAAAAGTTATAAATTAAATTCTGCATGAGAATTTAATTTCTCATGAGATGAGATTTTAGTTATCTCATCATGCGAGAAAACCTTTTTCACACATGGGGTTTAGATTTTTGGTTTTAAGCTAATTTGAATTTATTGGATTAAACCAATATAGATCATGGTCCTAGCCCAAATCAAATTTAGCTAATCCTGAATCTATTTAAATCCAAATCAAATCTAATTTCAAATCAATATTTGAAATTGATTAGTCCTTCTAGTAGACTTAAACCAAATTGAATCTTATTCACTTGTACTTAATCCAATTGAGATAATTCAATCAATCAAATTGATTAATTAAATCATATACGATTCTCAATCGTTGATCAGCAAATAGATCATCCTAGGAAACTTCTATGCGTGTGACTCTCTAGGTTCGAACCTAAGCCGGTAGCATAGAAATAATTTTCTATACTAATCGATGTGCCCATCTAGCAATGGAACCCGACGTCCGGATAGGTCGAAGAGTTGCCGAGCAAACTCCAAGAACCCTAAGAAACAGTTACCGTATAATTCATCCTCTTGACCACAAATGCTAAGGATGGCTTAAGAGCCTGTCAACTCTAAACAGCAAATCCATAAAGTGATTTCAATTTTAGTGATCATGTGACTTTCACATGAAGTGCCTTGGCCAAGGTCTTGCTAAATTGAAACACAAGCATTTCTCCTTTTAACGGGATAGGTCAAATTCCATCTTGATCCACAACTGACTACCACAAGTACTTGACTGCACCCAGTAACCTTTCGTAGCTGGATTAGAAATCCAGGTGGTCCGGCACCTAAGTACAATGAGTTTCTTGTAAGCCACTGGTTGTGATCTTCAGGTCTGAAGGATACTTATACCTATATCTTCTCGGATTAACTCTTGATAGTAGAGTATCCGGAAATGAGTCACGTTCGGTGAAATGTACTCCTACACTTTCACCTGTATGTCATACCAGTGTCTCTACACTCCTTGGTTAAGAGGACAACCAACAAATATGATATACAACGTCCTATAATTGATAGTACTATGGCCCTGTCATAGTATATCATTTGGTCGCGAACTCTTTTAAGGACCTTCAAAGATAAATCCTCCTTTATCGTGAAGGAAGATCCTGAGGGCTTCATTACTATTAGGAGTTTTAAGAAGATGTTCTTGTAATGAATAAACTGCCAAATAACTTTTATTAATATATCAATTTATATACAATTTACATCAGCACAATCATCAAATGATTGGCTTTAGGATACAATTCCCAACAAACTCCCACTTAGCCTAAAGCCACTCATTACAGTATCTAATACCCATCTTCAATTTATAGTCATCAACTCCTTGATGCTGAGTGCTTTAGTAAATGGGTCACCTAGGTTTTCCTTTCCATCAATCTTCTGAAGATTTATGTCACCTCGGTCTACAATCTCTCGTATAAGATGAAACCGACGCAGTATGTGCTTGGTGCGCTGATGTGCTCGTGGTTCCTTTGCTTGAGCTATGGCACCAGTACTGTCACTGTACAACAGGACTGGTCCATCTATGGAAGGTGCCACTCCAAGCTCGGAGATAAACTTTCGCAGCCACACAGCTTCTTTCGCAGCATCTGATGCAGCGATGTACTCTGCCTCGCACACCGAATCTGCCACTGTATGTTGCTTGGAACTTTTCCAGCAAACAGCTCCACCATTTAGGATAAACACGAAACCCGATACACTTTTGCTATCATCATGATCTGATTGGAAACTGGAATCAGTATATCCAACAAGTTTCAAATCAGACTCTCCATAGACTAACCACTGGTCCTTAGTATTTCTCAAATACTTAAGGATTGTCTTAACAACTTGCCAGTGTTTTTCTCCTGGATCAGATTGGTATCTACTCACTACTCCTAGTGAGTATGCCACATCTGGTCTTGTACATGTCATGGTGTACATAATCGATCCTACTGCCGAAGCATATGGAATTCGACTCATACGTTCTCTTTCATTAGGAGTTGTCGGACAATCCTTCTTAGAAAGATGAATTCCATGGCCTATCGGAAGATAGCCTTTCTTGGAATTCTCCATGCTAAACCTCTTTAGCACTGTGTCAATGTACGTAGATTGGGATAAACCAAGCATCCTCTTAGATCTATCTCTATAGATCTTCATCCCGAGGATGTATGATGCTTCTCCCAGATCTTTCATGGAGAATTGTGATGATAACCATGTCTTTATTCCTTGTAATGCAGGGACATCATTCCCGATTAAGAGAATGTCATCCACATATAATACAAGAAATACAATAACGGAACCGTTAGCCCATTTATAAATGCAAGGTTCTTCTTTATTCTTAATAAAGCCATAAGATTTGATCACTTTATCAAATCGTATGTTCCAACTCCTAGATGCTTGCTTAAGTCCATAAATAGACTTCTGTAGCCTGCACACTTTAGACTCGTCTTCAGATATAAAACCTTCAGGCTGTATCATATACACCTGTTCTTCTAAATCACCATTTAGAAAAGCGGTTTTAACATCCATTTGCCAAATCTCATAATCTAAGTGTGCTGCTATAGCTAGCATAATCCGAA
Organism: Calamus simplicifolius; assembly: GCA_900491605.1. Classification (NCBI taxonomy): domain Eukaryota; kingdom Viridiplantae; phylum Streptophyta; class Magnoliopsida; order Arecales; family Arecaceae; genus Calamus; species Calamus simplicifolius. The sequence continues at coordinate 630,148 of UESW01004803.1, forward strand.
TGGATTTCAGCATTGCCACAGGAGAAAACGTTTCGTCATAGTCAATACCATAACGTTGACGATACCCCTTGGCAACCAGACGTGCTTTATAGGTCTCAACCTTTCCGTCTGCGCCTCTTTTCCTCTTGAAAACCCACTTACACCCTATGGGTTTTATCCCTTCGGGTGGGTCAACTAATGTCCATACATTATTGTCCTTCATGGAATCAAGTTCGGATTTCATGGCATCAAGCCATTTATTAGAGTCAGTCCTTTGCATAGCATCCATATAGGTGATCGGATCCTCGTTGTTCTCATCGAGTTCAACAGGATCATCGTTCTGGACCAAGAAACCTAAGTATCTGTCCGGTTGATGTGGTACTCTACCAGATCGCCTTAATGGTGCATCTAAAATGGGTTTTGAGTTTGATCTAATCAACTCAGATTCTAAGGGTTCACTGGTTTGTGTTGTTCCTTCTACTTGATGAACTTCCTCAAGTTCAACATTAGAGCTATTTGTTCCTTCACTAAGGAACTCCTTTTCAAGAAAAACTGCTCTATTACTAATGAACAACTTTTGTTCTTCAGTATTGTAGAAGTAATATCCTTTGGTTTCTTTCGGATAGCCGATGAAAAAATATTTGTCAGATTTGGGTTCAAGTTTGTCTGATTTTGCACGTTTCACATAAGCTGGACACCCCCAGACTCTCAGATAGGTGATTACCGGTTTATGTCCATACCACATCTCATGTGGAGTTTTTGAAACAGACTTACTTGGAACCTTATTGAGAATATGACAAGCTGATTCTAATGCATATCCCCAAAATGATATTGGCAAGCTTGCAAAACCCATCATGGACCGAACCATGTCTAACAGAGTTCGATTCCTTCTTTCCGACACACCGTTATGTTGTGGTGTTCCTGGAGGAGTCCATTGGGAGAGAATCTCATTCTCCCTTAAATATGTCACAAAGTCATTGGAAAGGTATTCGCCTCCTCGATCTGATCGAAGGTCTTAATACATTTTCCTGTTTGTTTTTCTACTTCTTTATGATATAGTTTGAACATTTCAAACGATTCAGATTTATGTCGCATAAGATAGACATAACCGAACCTAGAAAGGTCGTCTGTAAAAGTAATGAAGTAGTAATATCCACCTTTGGCACAAGTGCTCATTGGTCCACATACATCAGTATGTACTAGACCAATAGCTCTTTGGCTCTTTCACCTTTTCCAGTAAAAGATGACTTGGTCATTTTACCAAGAAGACAGGATTCACAGGTAGTTAATGATTCACAATCATCACTCGAAGGATGCCCTCCTGAGTTAACCTGTTTAATCTGTTCTTATTGATATGACCCAGCCGATGGTGCCAAAGATAAATGTCTGTGACATCAGTTGTTCTAGGGCGCTTACTTGATTTGTACACTACATTCACAGGCTGTGATATATATAAATGCCATTAGATAAATGCCCAGTCATTACAGTGACTCCATTCATAATGATATTCAAAGTAACATCCTTTATTGAAATTTCATAATGACTTTTGGCCAGAAGGCCTACAGAAATTACGTTCAACAAGAACGTTGGGCAAAAATGACAATCATTTAGTATAATGACATTTCTATTGAAAACTATTTCAAGAACTCCTAATGCCAGAACTGGAACTAATCTTCCATCGCCGACATTAAGGAATCTTTCATTGTCCTCAAATCTTCTAGTGACCTGTAGTCCCTGCAATGAATTGCAAATGTTAAAAGGACTCCCGGTATCCAATACCCAGGTCTGATTATCATATACAGAAAAATTACAAGGTGTTATCATATAAATACCTTGTTGAGCAACATCTTGCCCCTTTTTCTTCTTTGGCCTGTTTGGATCAAGTGTGGCAATGTAAAGAGGACAGTTCCTCTTCCAGTGCCCTTGCATCTTGCAATGAAAGCATTCAGCTTGACTTTTATCAACTTTCTTCTTCTGCATCTGACCCCTTATAGATGTCCTAGCATGTTGCACCTTTTTCTTATTCTTTTTCTTCTTCCCTTTCCCAAAGGGTTGACGCCCTACCTTAGATCCTTCAACCACATTAACCAAACCCTTAGAGAGCTGGTTATCCTTCTCAAAGTTCTGTAACAACCCCAACAAACCGTGGTAGTTGACTGCAGGCTTTGTCATTCGAAAATGAGTAAGGAAAGGTCGGAAGGATGGAGGCAAGGAATTCAGGATCGCATCTTTTCCCAACTGCTCATGTAGGGAAAGCCGAGCTTGCTTAGGAGTTCTATCTTCTCGATCATGTACAATACATGATCAGTGACAGGAGATCCATCCCTCATTCGAGCATTAAAAATAGCACAACTAGTCTTGTGCCTTTCAACGTCGTCGGGTGTGCCGAAAGATTCATTCAACGCTTGAATGATTTCTTCTGGCTGAGCATTCTCGAACCGGCGACCGAATTCATCGTTCATTGCTGCTAGCATGATGCAACGCACGCTAGTTCTATCATTGAGCCACTTCTGATAAGTGTCTCTCTCAGAACTTTGGGTGTTTGCATCAGGTATCTTTGGTGCAGGATTATTCAGAATATATAGAATCCTCTCATGCTCAAGGACGATCTTAAGTTTTCTAAACCAGCTATTGAAATTTGAACCATTCAACTTGTCACTATCCAATAGGGACCTTAATGATAAATTAGTGGCCATTTTCTGCATAAGGAAAAACTAAAGTTTATTAGTATATAAATTGATTCAGTCTAAAGACTTGGACTTTAGTCTAAAGATT
>UESW01004803.1:633195-682927 GCA_900491605.1 Calamus simplicifolius
CATCAATATGTATCAAATATAAAACATCTTTTGAGAGTGCGTGTAATCTATGTTTTGATGCATAAGCTCAATTTAAATTATCTTTGGATTGAGCATCAATGATAAAACAATAGCACGGAAATATGTCACAGAATAGCTCATTGAATGGGTAATTTGGATTTCAATCTATCTGTGACCATATAGCCTTGCGATTAGTTTTAGCCATAATTACATAATTAATAAGAATTAATTTACATGCAATAAATTAGATCAATAAGAAACCATTGCTCTGATACCATTTGTTGGGAGAGTTAATTCCCGAGGCATGCATATTTTAAAATTTGATAACAATTATCAATGCAAATTTAAAGATTACATATTAATATTTCTAACATGCATCAAGATCATATCTTTGCCTTATATTATAAGATCGTTTGATCTAAGTATTGCATATAAATTAAATAATTAAGATCATATCTTAATCTTCAAGATGAGAAGTCATACTACTCATCTTGAAGCCTCTTAAGATCTAAGGATCAAATCACTCACCTTAAGAACAATAGGTAAATCCTTTGTGCTCTGCAGCCGTTCAATCGTCCGGCCTCTAGTATTGTCCACGCGAAGCCCCCGAATGATCGATTTTGGGAGTGCTAGCTCATGGATAAACAATTTTGCTGATCTTGAATTCTTCCACTTGAATCTTCCTCTAAGATCCACCAAGCTTTTGCTAACACTAAAATAATACCATAATTTTTTCTAACTCTTAGAACTGTAACACTTGGTTCTAACTGTTTAGAATTTTTTATCTCTTTTTTGATCTTGTGTTTTTTGGTGAGGGATGTCCTCTATTTATAGTTTCATATTAGCCAGCCTATTGAATTCTAACATTTAGAATTCCGCTGCTTTTATGAAAACCAAAGAGACATATTAAATTCACACACTTATCAATGCATGAAGAGTTGTGTGTAGTGCTCTTCCAAAGAGGCACATTAATTCACACGCTTATCAATGCACGGAGAGTTGTGTGGAGTGCTCTTCCAAAGAGGCACATTAATTCACACACTTGTCAATGCACAGAGAATGTGTGGAGTGCTCTTCCAAAGAGGCACCTTTTAGCAAAATTTATTTTTCTTGAACTTGAGAATCATTTGAAGAAGACTAAAAGTTATAAATTAAATTCTGCATGAGAATTTAATTTCTCATGAGATGAGATTTTAGTTATCTCATCATGCGAGAAAACCTTTTTCACACATGGGGTTTAGATTTTTGGTTTTAAGCTAATTTAAATTTATTGGATTAAACCAATATAGATCATGGTCCTAGCCCAAATCAAATTTAGCTAATCCTGAATCTATTTAAATCCAAATCAAATCTAATTTCAAATCAATATTTAAAATTGATTAGTCCTTCTAGTAGACTTAAACCAAATTGAATCTTATTCACTTGTACTTAATCCAATTGAGATAATTCAATCAATCAAATTGATTAATTAAATCATATACGATTCTCAATCGTTGATCAGCAAATAGATCATCCTAGGAAACTTCTGACTCTCTAGGTTCGAACCTAAGCCGGTAGCATAGAAATAATTTTCTATACTAATCGATGTGCCCATCTAGCAATGGAACCGACATCCGGATAGGTCGAAGAGTTGCCGAGCAAACTCCAAGAACCCTAAGAAACAGTTACCATATAATTCATCCTCTTGACCATAAATGCTAAGGATGGCTTAAGAGCCTATCAACTCTAAACAGCAAATCCATAAAGTGATTTCAATTTTAGTGATCATGTGACTTTCACATGAAGTGCCTTGGCCAAGGTCTTGCTAAATTGAAACACAAGCATTTCTCCTTTTAACGGGATAGGTCAAATTCCATCTTGATCCATAACTGACTACTACAAGTACTTGACTGCACCCAGTAACCTTTCGTAGCTAAATTAGAAATCCATGTGGTCCGGCACCTAAGTACAATGAGTTTCTTGTAAGCCACTGGTTGTGATCTTCAGGTCTGAAGGATACTTATACCTATATCTTCTTGGATTAACTCTTGACAGTAGAGTATCCGGAAATGAGTCACGTTAGGTGAAATGTACTCCTACACTTTCACCTGTATGTCATACCAGTGTCTCTACACTCTTTGGTTAAGAGGACAACCAACAAATATGATATACAACATCCTATAATTGATAGTACTATGGCCCTATCATAGTATATCATTGGTCGCGAACTCTTTTAAGGACCTTCAAAGATAAATCCTCCTTTATCGTGAAGGAAGATCATGAGGGCTTCATTACTATTAGGAGTTTTAAGAAGATGTTCTTGTAATGAATAAACTGTTAAATAACTTTTATTAATATCAATTTATATACAATTTACATCAGCACAATCATCAAATGATTGGCTTTAGGATATAATTTCCAACACATTTTGGGACCGTTCCCTCCAGCCTTCGGTCAGCGCAAATTCCTGTTGGTGGCCGTTGACCACTTCACCAAATGGATTGAGGCTGAGGCACTCGCTAAGATCACCGAGAGCAAGGTGAGGTCCTTCTTCTGGAAGTCTATAATATGCCGGTCGGGCTACCACATACCCTAGTCACCGACAATGGCCGGCAGTTTGACAATGCACCCTTCCGAGGATTCTGCACCGAGCTAGGCATCCATCAGCGGTTTACCTCAGTTGGGCATCCTCGGACTAATGTAGCGGCTAAGGTGACTAACCGCATTATTCTCCAAGGACTAAGAGCTCAGCTAGATGACTGCAAAGGATGATGGGTGGAGGAGCTCCCCAATGTGCTGTAGGCCTACCACACAATGCCTCAAGCCCCCACTGAGAGACTCCTTTTAGCCTCGTCTATGGTCTGAAGCCATCATTCCTATGGAGATCAGCTTTTCGAGCCCTAGGATGGAGGCATACAGTGAGAAAGACAACCCAAACCAGTTGCGGGCCAACCTTGACCTGGTGGAGGAGGTACGGGACTGAGCGCGACTACGGATGGCAACTTACCGATAACGAACGGCCAGGTATTACAACGCCCATGTCCGCCAGAAGACCTTCTTACCGGGGGACCTAGTCCTCCGGTGAGCAGAAGTTTCAAAACTAACGAAGGAGGCAAGTTAGCGCCGAACTGGGAAGGACCCTATCGAGTTACTGAGGTACTCCACCATGGAGCGTACAAAATTGAAGGGCTGGATGGAAAGCCACTCCTGCGGACGTGGAACACTGACAACCTCCGTCGGTATTATCAGTAGTGTACCCTCTCTTTACATTAAATTTTATGCTTGCATTCTTCTGGGCTTTCGCCCCGCACTTGATATTAACAAACATGAATTCAAGTAGCCCAGTTTTTCAGCAAAAAGCCCGAGGCTAGCTCGGCACCTTAAGTCAAATGTACCATCGGCTCCCCAAAAAGCTCCGAGGCCAGCTCGGCACTGAAAGACCGATGTACCATCGTCATCGAAGACCAGTGTACCACCGGCTCCCAAAAAGCCCAAGGCCAGCTCGGTACTTCAAGCCCGATGTACTATCAGCATCGAAGACCGGTGTACCACTGGCTTCCAAAAAGCCTGAGGCCAGCTCGGCACTTCAAGTCCAATTTACCATGGCACCGAAGACCGGTGTACCATCGGCTCCGAGGCCAGCTCGGCATAGAAAGATCAATGTACCATCGGCACCAAGATTGATGTACCACCGACTCCCAAAATGCCCGAGGCCAGGTCGGCAGTCCAATGTACCATTGGCACCAAGGATCGGTGTACCATCGGCTTCCAAAAAGCCCGAGGCTAGCTCGGCACTTCAAGTCTGATGTACCATGGCACCAAGACTGGTGTACCATCGGCTCCCCAAAAAGTCCAAGGCCAGCTCGGCACAAAAAGACCAATGTACCATCGGCACCGAAGACCGGTGTACCACCGGCTCCTAAAAAGCCCAAGGCCAGCTCGGCACTTCAAGTCCGATGTACAATTGGCACCGAAGACCGATGTACCATCGGCTTCCCAAAAAGCCTTAGGCCAGCTCGGCACTAAAAGACCGATGTACCATCGGCACCGAAGACTGATGTACCACTGGCTCCCAAAAATCCTGAGGCCAGCTCGGCACTTCAAGTCCAATGTACCATAGCACCGAAGACCGGTGTACCACTAGCTTCCAAAAAGCCCGAGGCCAGCTCGGCACTTCAAGTCAATGCACCATTGGCACCAAAGATCGGTGTACCATCGGCTCCCAAAAAGCTCAAGGCCAGCTCAGCACTTCAAGTCCAATGTACCATTGGCATCGAAGACCGGTGTACCACCAGCTCCCAAAAAGCCCAAGGCCAGCTTGGCACATTAAGTCCAATGTACCATCGGCATCGAAGATCGGTGTACCACCGGCTTCCAAAAAGCTCGAGGCTAGCTCGGCACTTCAAGTCCAATATACCATTGGCATCGAAGACCGGTATACCATCGGCTCCCAAAAAGCCTAAGGCCAGCTCGGCACTTCAAGTCCAATGTACCATTGGCACCAAAGATCGGTATACCATCAGCTTCCAAAAAGCCCGAGGCCAGTTCGGGACTTCAAGTCCAATGTACCATTGGCACCGAAGATCGATGTACCATCAGCTCCCAAAAAAGCCCAAGACCAGCTCGGTGGTCCAAGACTGATGCTCCATCGGTACTCAAAGGCCCGAGTCCACCTCAGCAATCGGAGACCGATGCTCCATCGATACTCAAAGGACCGAGTCTTCCTCGGCGTCCCAAGGCCGATGTTCCATCGGTCCTCAAAAGCCCGAGTCTTCCTTGGCATCCCAAGGCCGATGTTCCATCGGTCCTCAGAAGCCTGAGTCAACCTCAGCATCCGAAGGCTGATGTTCCAACGGAATAGAGTTCCCCATTGGCACAAAATTGCTGCCCCATCAACGCCTGGTGGCATGGGGCTGGCATGGTCCCTGGCTCGACCTTAGCTCTCCCGGGGGTCCGATCCTACTTAGCTAAGTCGAAGTCGCTTGTGAATGGGTAGAAACTGCCCCTCGGTGCCGACGAAGCCCCTAGGGGTCCCACGTTGGCAAGCTGAGGATTCAAATGTGACACATTGTAGTTAGCTAAAAATAATTTTATTGATGCTAAAGTGTTTACAAAATGCCGACCGAGTCGAAATTGGTACAAAAACAAAGAAAAAGAAAAAATAGCAAAATCAAAGGTCAGTCGCGGGCTCGTCATCAGAGGGGGCCCCCTCGGACCCTAGGTCTGGCATGATATTTCTGGCCTGAGGGAGGTCCAAGACCCGAGCCACTTTCTCTCTAGCATCGCGGAACCCTTGGAGGTAGGCGTCTGCATTGGCCTCGACCAGCTCGTCGGCAAAGCATTCTGAAGCTCGGAACTCCTCTATGGCCGCTACGGCCCTAGCCTCGGTGGTGGCCTCCACCTCTGCAACCCTGGCCTCCTTCTCCACGACCAGAGAGGCTGCCATCCTTTGTGCCTCTTTGGCGTGCTCCGCTTCCTCCTCGACATGCCCTGCCCTGTCTTCGGCCGCCTGGATGGCTGAGTTCAGCTCAGCATTGTGAAGGTTCCGGGCCTCGATGGCGCTCTTGGCCTCCCCGAGCTAACTGAGTGTCGCTCGGAGTCGGTTGGCTTCGGTCTCCGCTCAGCTCTTGGCCTTCCTTATTTCATTGGCTCGGTCGGTCCTTGTCGCCTACAGGGCCCTCTCGGCTGCTTCGGCTCGGGCCTGGGCCTCCTCGGCGTCATGCTGGGCCTGGCGGATAATGGCCTCCCCCTCGTTGATCACATCCCTGGTGGCTTCCAGGGAGTTTGTCACCTGCATTCAAGGTGTCAGCCATGCAAACTGTTGGGTATTTGAAGCTAAGGGCAAAAAGGTCACTTACCCGGACGAGGGCTACAAAGGCTTCCCTAAAGAACCTGGATGCCCACAGGTGCCCGAGCTCCTCCTAGAACTTGAGCAGGATAGCCTGGGACATGAGCCACTCTGCTCGGCACCCATCATTCATTAGGGAGAATCCGCAGGGGGTCGGTTCGACCCTGCTCCCCTCGGCGGCTTCGGTGCGCTCGGGCTCGGTGTGCGGGGGGTTGCCCGCTGGCATTTCCTCTGGGGGTGGGCTCACCGCCACTGTTGGGGAGATTATTGAAAAATTACATGCCCCAATCTATCTTAATGATTTTGATGATTACCAAAAGCAATGTGTACATTAAATGATGTAATGAGTTTATTTACATGAGCAATGAATTTATTTAGAACAATGAATGAGAATGTTTAAAGTATAACTTTAATCAAATTGAAAGTAACTTTATGTTCAATGTTTAAGCTTTCAAAAAGAAATTCAATACTTAATATGTTAATCAATGAGTTTTTGGAACATTTCTTGAAGTGATTCTTAATGTCAATTTTATAGTATTCAAGTCAAAAATGATTTAAAATAAATCTGGAATGAATTTAAAGTCAATCAGAAAACCTTCTGATTTTTGATACGTTCTGGAGCCGACTCTTGAGTTTCAGAGTCGACTCCCCTCAGAGTACAAAATAACTGTCTGTCTCGAGTCGACCCACGTAATTTCTCAAGTTGACCCCTGATTCTATCGAGCCGACTCCATGACTGTGCGAGTCGACTCCGCTCAGACACCAGAGGTGTATTTTTCTGAGCATTTCACGAGTCGACCCCAACTTTTCATGAGTCGACCCCCGACTTTCAGGAGTCGACACTTTACTTTTGATGAGTCGACCCTATAACTTTCTGAACATTTCTATTTTTAGTATCACGACCTCGAGCCGACTCGGGAAAAGCTTGAGTCAACTCCAGCAAATCTGGGCAAAATTTTTCCGAATGCCAACTCAGCGTCAACGGCTAGATTTTGATTAACGGCTATTTTTCTTTGTTTCTAACGGCTATATTTTTGTAGAATCTATAAATAGAGAAGCCGTTTTCAAATCAAAAAAAAAATAGAGAGATATTCATTTCAAGAGAAAAGAAAAGAAAAATCAGAAAAACAGAGCTTCATTTGAAAAAATCCGTGATTCAAAATAGAGTGAAAGAAAGAGTGTGAAATCAAAGGAAGCTCCTTCTGTGTTCAAGCTCAACAATCCAAGGAAGCTTTAGAAGAAAATCCAAGAGCTATTCAAGAGCATTTCAAGTGATTTTCAACTCTCAAAGAAAAGAGGAAAAGCCCAAATCAACTCCAACTTACATTCCGTGACGAACCCAAGCTGAGGCCCGATTCTACACTTCAAAGGAGTTGAGGAAAAGAAGAAAAGCCCAAAGCCAACCAACTGCAAATCAGGCTTTTCTAAACTTTATTCTTATAATTATTTATCTGCTCATTGAGGAGCTTTGTAACTGAAAAACAATACTTCTATTCTTTGTGTCTAGTTCAATCTGGGGGATTGAACTAGTTGAGGTAGTCTTACCTCGGTACAAGCTTGGTAAAGCTTGGGTTAAGGGTTTTTGTGCTGGTGAGCCCTTGAAAACCAGCTGGGTTCGTTGTGCGCCCGGAAAAACAACAAGTTTGAGTTGTGAGCTTGTAAAACAACTCTGCTATAATCTAGGGTGATTATAGTGTGGACCCAAGTGAATCTTGGGAGTGGACGTAGTGTTGGATACACCGAACCACTATAAACTCTTTGTGTTTGCCGTGCTTACATTGACTCTTTCTCTATCTCTGTTTTATTCACTGCACTTTGTATTTGCATTGCTATTGCCGTCATTCTTCTTAAGCAAACATTTTTAAAAGGCTAATTTTTAAAGAACCCAATTCACCCCCCCCCCCCCCCTCTTGGGTTGTCATCTGGGCCAACAATTGGTATCAGAGCTAGTGCTCATTAGATTTTGATCATATAATCAAGAGCTAAAGTTCCAAATGGCAACACAAGTTGGATCATTTGCTGAAGGTCATTCTACGAATAGACCTCCACTGTTTAATGGTTCAAATTATTCATATTGGAAAGCTAGAATGAGGATATTCATTCAAGCTTCTGATTATGAGCTTTGGGGTGTTATAATCAATGGACCTAGTACACCCACACATATTATAGATGGCACTATTGTTCCTAAGCCCGAAAGGGACTGGAATGATAATGATAGGAAAATGGCACAGCTCAATGCTAAGGTCATGAATGTCTTATATTGTTCTTTAGATGCTAATGAATTTAATAGAATCTCCACATGTAATTCCGCAAAGGAGATTTGGGATAGATTAGAGGTTACCCATGAGGGTACCAACCAAGTTAAGGAATCTAAAATTAATATTCTTGTTCATAAATATGAATTATTTAGCATGGAACAATATGAAACCATTGCATGCATGTACACTAGATTCATAGATATTGTAAATGGTTTGAAAAGTCTTGGTAAGACATATACTAACTCTGAACTTGTTCGAAAAATTCTTAGGTCATTACCAAGATCATGGGAAGCAAAAATGACAGCAATCCAAGAAGTTAAGGACCTCAACACTTTACCCTTAGAGGAGCTTCTAGGATCTCTTATGACCCATGAGCTGACTATGAGGCAGCATGTAGAGGAGGACTCAAAGAAAAAGAAAGTAATTGTCCTCAAAGCTGCAAAAGAAGAAGAGAGCAGCAGTGATGATGATGATGATAATGATGAAGAGACTGCTCTCTTAGCAAAGAAATTTAAAAGATTCATGAGGAGAAAGAAACCCTTCCACAAGAAAAAATTTGGAGCTAAGTGGGAAGGAGAAAAGGATAAAAATAAGGACAAGGACAAAGAAAAGAGAAAGACCCCTTGACTTGTTATGAGTGTAATAAACCGGGGCACTTTAGGAATGAATGTCCAAAATTGAAGAAAGCCTACAAAAAGAAAAAAAAGGCTTATGTGGCGACATGGAGTGACAGCGAGGAATCTTCTTTCGAAGAAGAAGAACAAAAAGAAGTCGCAAACGTATGTTTCATGGCGGACGACAATGATGAGGTAAGTTCCGACAACCCTTGCGATGAATTTGCTTTTGATGAACTCTTTGATGCTTTTAATGAACTTGTTGGGGATTTCAAGGTTTTGAAAAAGAAATACAAGATTTTGAAAAATGAAAACTTAACTTTCATTCAAGAAAAGGAAAATCTTAATAATGAAGTTAAGAAACTTAAATCTGAAAATGAAATTTTAATAAAAGAAAAAGAATCAATCTCTAATGAAAATGATAAACTAAGGAAAGAGGTTGAAAAACATAAGAACATAGTTGATAAGTTTACATTAAGTTCAACTAAACTAGACATGTTGTTAAATAGTCAAAAAGCAGTTTTTGACAAAGCCGGATTAGGACATAACACTTTAAGAAAATAAAAATCATTAAAAAATATTTTTGTGCATGCTGGCCAAAGTAATTTTATATGCTTTAAATGTAATCAAACAGGACATAAAACTTATGAATATAAAATTCTAAAACCTAATAAAAACTTAAATGTTAAAGGAAAGAAAATATGGGTTCCGAAAGGAATAATATTTGTTGGTACTAACCATGAAGGACCCAAGAAAGCTTGGGTACCTAAACATAAAGTTTGATATCATTGCAGGAATGTCTTGTGGCCAAGAGATCAAAGAGAAAGTGGTATCTTGATAGTGGCTGCTCAAGACATATGATGGGTGACAAAGAAGAATTCATCACCCTTGAAGAAAAGAAAGGAGGAGTTGTTACATTTGGCGACAATGGCAAAGGCCAAATCTTGGGGTTTGGTAACATTCAAATAACTCCCTCCACATTTATTGAAAATGTACTTTATGTTGATGGTTTAAAGAATAACTTAATTAGTATAAGTCAATTATGTGACAAAGGTTTTAAAGTATCTTTTGAATCTTCCTTATGCACAGTAGCTAATCCCATTGATAATAGCATTGTTTTTATTGGAAATAGAAATGGCAATGTATACATGATTGATTTAGACAAATTGTCTACGAATAATCATTGCTTAGTTGCTAATAATGCTAATATGAATGAGATTGGTTGGTTATGGCATCGAAGATTAGGTCACGCAAGCACACACCTGATTTCAAAACTAATAAGAATGGATTTAGTAAAAGGTTTACCTAAATTAGATTTTGAAAATAACAAGATATGTGATGCATGTCAGTTTGGAAAACAAACAAGAAGTTCTTTCAAATCTAAAAATATTGTTTCAACTTCTAGGCCATTAGAGCTACTTCACATGGACCTTTTTGGACCAACTAGAACCACAAGTCTATGAGGAAAGAAATATGGTCTTGATAGTAGATGATTACTCTAGATTCACTTGGGTAATGTTTTTAGCTCACAAAGATGAGACTTTCTCGATATTCATGAAATTCTTCAAGAAAATAACAAATGAGAAAAACACTACCATAGTGTCTCTAAGAAGTGATCATGGAACTGAATTTGAAAATCACTTATTTGAAAGTTTTTGCAATGAAAATGGTATTAATCATAACTTTTCTGCACCTAGGACCCGACAACAAAATGGTGTAGTTGAAAGAAAAAAATAGGACTCTAGAAGACATGGCCCGTACCATGCTATGTGAAAGTAAACTCCCGAAATACTTTTGGGCGGAAGCTATCAACACAGCATGTTACATCCTAAATAGAGCCTTAATAAGACCTATCTTAAAGAAAACACCTTATGAATTATGGCATGATAGAAAACCCAACATTAAATATTTCATGCATTTGGTTGTAAATGTTTTGTTCACAATAATGGTAAAAATAACTTAGGCAAATTTGATGCTAAATCTGATGAAGGAATATTCTTAGGATACTCTACAACTAGTAAAGCTTATAGAGTATTTAACAAGAAAACTTTAGTTGTTGAAGAATCCATTCATGTAGTCTTTGATGAATCTTTAGCAACTCGTTCTGAAAATTTTGATGATGAAGAAGATACAAACTTAATTGAAAGATCTTGATAAATTAAATATGATGTATCTTTAGATCAAGAACAAGATGGTAAAGATAATGATTCACCTAAGGATAATGATACTAACACTAATCATAATGATGTAGATCTACCTAGGGATTGGAGATATGCTTATAGTTACCCTAAGGAATTGATTATAGGTGATCCATCTCAAGGAATAAGAACTAGATCATCTATGAGAAACATTAGTAATCATCTTGCATTTGTATCACAAATTGAACCTAAAACTATTGAAGAAGCTGAAAAAGATAATAACTGGATGTTAGCAATGCAAGAAGAATTAAATCAATTCACTCGAAATAATGTATGGACCTTAGTTGAAAGACCTAAAAATCATTCTGTTATAGGATCAAAATGGATATTTAGAAATAAACTAGATGAAATGGCATAGTAATTAGAAACAAAGCTCGATTAGTTGCAAAAGGATATAATCAAGAAGAAGGTATTGATTTTGATGAAACCTTTGCACCAGTAGCTAGATTAGAAGCCATTAGACTATTACTTGCATTTGCATGTCATATGAATTTTAACTTATTTCAAATGGATGTAAAAAGTGCTTTTCTAAATGGATTTATAAATGAAGAAGTATATGTAGAACAACCACCAGGTTTTGAAGATCATGAATTTTAAATCACGTTTTTAAATTGCACAAAGCATTATATGGTTTGAAACAAGCACCTAGAGCTTGGTATGATAGATTAAGTAAATTCTTAATTGAAAATAATTTTATAAGAGGAAATGTTGATAAAACACTGTTTTGAAAGAAAAGGTAAGGATTTATTAGTAGTTCAAATATATGTTGATGATATCATTTTTGGTGCTACTAACAATATTCTATGTCAAGAGTTTGCTAAGTTGATGCAGGGCGAATTTGAAATGAGCATGATGGGAGAACTCAACTTCTTCCTTGGACTCCAAATCAAACAAAGCAAAGAGGGAATCTTTATCAACCAAACAAAGTACACAAGAGAAATTTTAAAGAAGTTTGGTATGGAATCAATCAAACCCCTCGGAACACCAATGAGTCCTTCATGCAAGCTGGACAAAGATGAAGAAGGTAAGAAGGTTGATCAGAAATATTATCGAGGTATAATCGGATCCCTACTTTACTTAACTACAAGTAGACCAGATATAATGTTTGTTGTTTGCTTATGTGCTAGATTTCAGTCTGAACCTAAAGAATCACACTTAATTGCTTAAAAGAATACTAAGATACATAAGTGGAACTAAAAATGTAGGTTTATGGTATTCTAGAGACTCAACATTAAATCTGATTGCATACACTGATTCTGATTATGCTGGATGTAAGTTAGATAGAAAAAGCACAAGTGGTGCATGCCAATTCTTAGGAAGTAACTTAATCTCATGGTTTAGCAAAAAGCAAAATTCAGTTGCATTATCAACTACTGAAGCTGAATATGTAGCAGCTGAAGTTGCTGTGCTCAAATCCTATGGATTAAGCGACAACTTGAAGACTATGTATCACACTTGATAAAACACCTATAAGATGTGATAACACAAGTGCAATTAATCTAACTAAAAATCCAATTCAACATTCTAGAACCAAACACATAAAAATTAGATATCATTTTATAAGAGAACATGTTGCAAATAATGAAATATGTCTTGACTATGTTAACACTGAAGAACAATTAGCATATATTTATAAAACCCTTAAGTGAAGAAAGATTCTGTTATCTTAGAGGAGAGTTAGGGATTTGTGATCCATTAGAATGAATTTGAAACCCCTAAGGAAATTTTATCTAAAATTCCTTCAAATCCTTGATCTAAAAGGAAA
This sequence comes from Calamus simplicifolius, assembly GCA_900491605.1. Classification (NCBI taxonomy): domain Eukaryota; kingdom Viridiplantae; phylum Streptophyta; class Magnoliopsida; order Arecales; family Arecaceae; genus Calamus; species Calamus simplicifolius. Next base: position 645,858 of record UESW01004803.1, read on the forward strand.
TCTTATCTAGAATTCACATCTAATTGATCTATTCAAATCCAATGATTATTTTATCAATTTTTATGATCAATTTCCGGACACATTTCAGAAATTTCATGTTTTTGCTCTGAAATGGTCTCGGAGCTGACTCGGTGAGTATCGGAGTCGACTCCTGGTTTCTACTGAAACTCTCGGTCGACCCCTTCTCGGCGCGAGTCGACTCCACTTCGGGATGGTTTTCTATGACTGTCCGGAGTCGACCTCTTGCTTTGCGGGAGCCGACTCGAAGTGGTCCCAGGTCGATTTATCTAGGGCAGAGTCGACTCGCCGTTCATTTCAAACTCTCAATCTCTCAAAATACTCTCTCCAAAACTCTTCCAGACCTTCCAAATTCCCTAGAATCTCTGATTAACCCTTCCAATCGATCAATGGCCCCTAAGACTCGAGGTTCCAACCTTTGTGCGGCCGGTGTTAAGAGGAAGAGAGCCGTGAGGAAGACCGTAAGGCGTCCAGTTCGTGAGCCATCACCTAGCTCAGATTCTACTTCGTCTTCTTCAACTCCAAATGCTTCTCCATCTGCAGCTCCTTCTCAAGTAGATAGACTCGCTGATAGAATCATTACTACCGGGAGAAAAGTGGATTTTGAATTGTTTGAGGCTGAGGGATTTCTTTTGGGAAGACAATTGATAGAGATGGGTTGGGAGAAGATCTGTTCCCTAGATTGTCCTACTTATCCCGCTCTGTAAAGGAGTTTTATAAGAATTATCTAGAGGAGATAATGGTCTTATAAGCATTGTGAGAGGAAATAGGATCTCAATGACTATTGAGCTACTGTCAAGACTGTTGGATCTACCCTTGTCAAGAACTTCCACATTTTCTTCGATGACCGAAGCCCAGCACTTTCTAGATTACTTAACCGGGAAGTTGTCAGTTTTGAGGAAGTATTTGCCAATCAGTTATCTTTAGAACTGAGATTGCTCCACAACATATGTAGTAGGATCCTTTTTCCAAAGATAGGAAGATTCGATTATGTGTCAGAAAGGGATATTTTTGTGATGGATGCTATTGTAACGGGTAAGCCCATTAACCTTCCCAGTATAATTTTATGGTATATTGCCGACTGTGGAGGAAAGAGAAAGTCAAGCTTGCCCTATGGTATGATCTCACTAAAATTTTCCAGAGCCAAGGGATTGTTATTTCTGATAGTGAGCCTATGAGGAACTTGAGACACATAGATTTTTACAGCCTGGCCACTATACATAGGATGGGATTTGTTAAGAAAAACGGAAGATGGGAAAGGAAAGGATTGATAGAGGAAAGAATAGCGAATACTGAGGCACCAGGACCATCGGTTAGACATTCCTCACCTGCACCTCCGAGCCCTCCTATTTCTGCATCTGCTCCTACCTCTGTTCCATTATTTGATCAAGCTTCATCTTCATCAGTTGGCTTCACAGATCTTCAGTTAAGGCAACTCAAAGGCCTTTTTGATGATCAGTCAGAAAAATTAAAATCAGAGTTTGAAATCAAGTTTATGAATATCAAGGAAACTCTATATTCTTTGGATGATCGAATCACCAAAATTGAATCTACTCTCAGCACTTCTTCAGAATCTTTAAGTGGAGATCTTAAGAACATATTTGAAGAACTTAAAGACATCTGCAGAGATGGCGAAACTTATTCTAAAAGCAACGCAGAGCTACAAGATAAAATTTTGACTGCTTGCACTTTTGTTGATGAGAGATTAAAGAACTATGTGAAGTTACAAACAGATGGAATGAAAAATATTGTTGATCATTTGACTAGGATTGTTAGGACTCACTTTTAATATATTAGATACTCTGTCCTTGCAATGTATTGAAGTTAGTGTTATGTTTTACATTTTGGTATCAATGTATTAGACACTTTGATGTAATGAATTATCTTTTTTGAATACTCAATGTATTTCTTCCTATTATCAATGAATGAATGATTTTGTTAAATCAAATCTTGAATGAAGATAATGTTTATTGCTTCTCTACCTTTTTGTTGATAACAAAAAAGGGGGAGAGTTTTATAGTTTTATAACTGCATATGCATATGGGAGAAATCAATTAATCAAATGATATTAAAATAATTGAATGAATGAGATGGGATATTTATTTAAGTTTCATAGGGAGAGCTACCTCATTCAGGGGGAGCCTAAGCCCAACTATGAAATCAAAATAAATTCACGAATCAATCATGCATAAACTAATTTTTTTGTCATCATCAAAAAGGGAGAGATTGTTGGGGAGATTATTGAAAAATTACATGCCCCAATCTATCTTATTGATTTTGATGATTACCAAAAGCAATGTGTACATTAAATGATGTAATGAGTTTATTTACATGAGCAATGAATTTATTTAGAACAATGAATGAGAATGTTTAAAGTATAACTTTAATCAAATTGAAAGTAACTTCATGTTCAATGTTTAAGCTTTCAAAAAGAAATTCAATACTTAATATGTTAATCAATGAGTTTTTGGAACATTTTTTGAAGTGATTCTTAACGTCAATTTTATAGTATTCAAGTCAAAATAATGATTTAAAATGAATCTAGAACGAATTTAAAGTCAATCAGAAAACCTTCTGATTTTTAATACGTTCCGGAGCCGACTCTTGAGTTTCAGAGTTGACTCCCCTCAGAGTACAGAAATAACTGTCTGTCTCGAGTCGACCCACGTAATTTCTCGAGTCGACCCCTGATTCTGTCGAGCTGACTCCATGACTGTGCGAGTCGACTCTGCTCAGACACCAGAGGTGTTTTTTCTGAGCATTCACGAGTCGACCCCAACTTTTCATGAGTCGACCCCGACTTTCAGGAGTCGACACTTTACTTTTGATGAGTCGACCTTATAACTTTCTGAACATTTCTATTTTTAGTATCACGACCTCGAGCCGACTCGGGAAAAGCTTGAGTCGACTCCAGCAAATCTGGGTAAAATTTTTTCGAATGCCAACTCAGCGTCAACGGCTAGATTTTTGATTAACGGCTATTTTTCTTTGTTTCTAATGGCTATATTTTTGCAGAATCTATAAATAGAGAAGCCGTTTTCAAATCAAAAAAAAAAACAGAGAGATATTCATTTCAAGAGAAAAGAAAAGAAAAATCGGAAAAACAGAGCTTCATTTGAAAAATCCGTGATTCAAAATAGAGTGAAAGAAAGAGTGTGAAATCAAAGGAAGCTCCTTCTGTGTTCAAGCTCAACAATCCAAGGAAGCTTCAGAAGAAAATCCAAGAGCTATTCAAGAGCATTTCAAGTGATTTTCAACTCTCAAAGAAAAGAGAAAAGCCCAAATCAACTCCAACTTACATTCCGTGAAGAATCCAAGCTGAGGCCCGATTCTACACTTCAAAGGAGTTGAGGAAAAAAAGAAAAGCTCAAAGCCAACCAACTGCAAATCAGGCTTTTCTAAACTTTATTCTTATAATTGTTTATCTGCTCATTGAGGAGCTTTGTAACTAAAAATAATACTTCTATTCTTTGTGTCTAGTTCAATCTGGAGGATTGAACTAGTTGAGGTAGTCTTACCTCAGTACAAGCTTGGTAAAGCTTGGGTTAAGGGTTTTTGTACTGGTGAGCCCGGGAAAACAACAAGTTTGAGTTGTGAGCTTGTAAAACAACTCTACTGTAATCTAGGGTGATTATAGTGTGGACCCAAGTGAATCTTGGGAGTGGACGTAGGTGTTGGATACACCGAACCACTATAAACTCTTTGTGTTTGCCGTACTTACATTAACTCTTTCTCTATCTCTGTTTTATTCACTGCACTTTGTATTTGCATTGCTATTGCCTTCATTCTTCTTAAGCAAACATTTTTAAAAGGCTAATTTTTAAAGAACCCAATTCACCCCTCCCCCTCTTGGGTTGTCATCTGGGCCAACAGCCACTGATGGCCCCACGCTTTGGCCCTGCTCTGCCTCTGCCGGGGTTGGCTCGGCGGGCACCTAGGGCTCCTCTGTCGTCCCCTCGACCCTCACCTCCTTCGGTGGGGTGTCGGCTGTCAAATCCACCAGTGCGATCGGATGCTCTCGGCGCTCGGGAGGTGGGAAAACTTGCACCGTCGGATGCTTGGGGGCCGAGGCCTGCTACCCTGTGCTTGGCTCTCCCTCGGCCCTCATCCTCTTGACAGCGGCCTTCTTGAGCTTGGCGGTTGGGAGCTTCATCACTGCGCAACGTCGGTCGGAGTTAGCAAAAAAAAATAGAGAGAGGAGGAAAAGGAAGAAGGAAGTTTGGTTAAGTATGAGGACATCTGCTACTCACCACCCCGAGTGGAGACCCCCGTGAGTCGGAGATTCTCCTCTGTCAGGAGCCGATTGTGTTTGGGATGTCGGTCGTTAACAGCTGCCCCAGTGCTTCTTTGTCCCATAGGAGTATGGTGGAGTTCATGTTGGGCCGAAGGTCAGGGTCTCCCCACCCGGGCTTGACTTAGTCAAGGTCCGTGAAAAAGAATCGGGATTTCCATCCCTTGACAGAGGAGGGGAGGTAGAGTTTGAGGACACGGCCGGGTTGAGGCTGGAATAGCCACTAGCCCACCTGCTGCCGAAGGGTATAGAAGCTGCGGAAGAGGAAGAGTCTGGGCGTAATCTAGAGGTGGTGACAGAGGACTATGAAAGCACAAATGGTCCGAAGGGAGTTCGGGACCAACTAAGTGGGAGTCAAAGAATAATAGTCCAAAAGATTGATGAAAAAAGGATGAAAAGGCAGATGAAGGCCTAGCCTTAGGGTAATCTCGTATAAAGCTACCCTGCCGGGCCAGAAGGAGACCACCCTGTCGTCGGGGGTCAGAAGGAAGAGCCCGATATCTTGGAAGATTTGGTAACGGGCCCTGATATTAGCCAGGTCCTGTCCCATTACCATGGAGGCGGTTCCCGTCGGGGATTCCGCCCCCACCCTCTGTGAGGTGCCAATGGCCGCCTGGTGCCTCCGCACTGGGGCCTTGCAGGTGGCTCGCCGTGGTTGGATAGGAACGTGGCCCTCCAGATCGAAGGACCACGAGAGAGCAGGAGAAGGGGAGGCACGAAGCCTCGAAGAAGAGATTTGGTCCTCAGATCAGCCGACGAGGACCAGGACGGAGAGGAAGCCATGGCAAGGGTTTAGGAGAGGAAGGAAGGTTCAGAAGGGTCAGGGAGCTAACCTGGAACGAAAATGGCGGAGGCTGGTTCTTGGGTTGCAGGGGAGGTCAAGAGCCAGGGGAAGACGATGATGGTTGAAGCAAAATGATGAGATTCAGCTTTCGCTTGGTTTTATCGAGTTTCAAATCGTCCTGCCTCGTGTAGCCATCCATGCGAACTCCCGCTATAGGCTGGGTTGCCTCGGCAGGTGCCCGGCATGTGAGACGATCCACCTCCGGCCAATGATGGAACGCCGCTGACGTCAGCGTAATGATGGCAATAATGGCGGCAGCTTTTTGTAAATTTCGAGAGGACAACCTCGCCTCGAGGACGATTACTGTAGATCGGATGAACGGCAGTGACTGCCCGATTACATCCCCTAGATCACTCGTGCTAAGTTATCGCAGCGCCCAGAGACACGTGTCCAAGGGCGGTTAGCCACATATGGGGATCAGCCACTCGGGAGGTGATACCCCTTTCGCCTTGCAGAGGTGAGCCCGCTTCGTCTCAGGGGTGAGGTGGCATCTGATGTGGCTAATCCAGCATCGTCAGAGTAAACGGTGAAGGCAACTGACGGAGCCCTACCTTGACCTCATGGGGTGGCCTCGGCCTTCGAGGCCCCCTCGGCCTTGGACCCAGCATCCCCTCGGCCTCGGCCTCGAGCTTCCGCCTCGACTTCGGCCTCGAGACTAGCAACCTACTGCCTCGAGCCGCTTGACACGCCCACGTGGCCCACCAACCGCCTGCAGCGGCCACATGGTCCACCGCTCGCCTGTAATAGTATGTGGCCATACCCCGTAACGACGCATGCCTGACGTAACAGGTCCACCTGCCACTCGTAGCACCGTGCTTGGCAAGTGGCAGGTGAGGCAGGACACCTCTGACATGCGAGTGTCGGCTGCGATCCGTCACTGTCAGCCTTGCCTTCCATCCGTTATCGGACAAAGACACCTCAAAATCAGTAACCTTCTGGAAACGAAAAAATAAATCTTCGAACAGGTATAAAGGCCCACACTCACGACGAGGGAAGGATCCTGGACTCAAGTTCTCTAGCTTTTTTCTGCTAGCTAATAACTCTTGTATGTTCCCAAGTTACTGACTTGAGCATCGGAGGGTTCCCACCAGAGCAACCGGTCTCCGAGGACTTTTATGCAGGAGTTCGCCGCAGAGGAAGATCTCTGTTCCCCGGTGTTGAAGGAAGGCGACTTGGCGTCAACATAAGGGTTTACATCTAAATTCATATTTAATACAAACATACAACGTCCATCTATATATAGCATATCTGAGCTTACATGGGCCATAAATTATATTTGCTTTGATGTCATTTGTAACAATCATTAACTTTATTTAGAAAAACTAAGCAAAACATTATTATTTGAGCTCTTTAATTCTGCATCATAGATGCTCAGAATTTTTTTAATTAAATAATCGATGTAAGATCAAACACTTATCAATATGAACTCTTACATCAATGCATTTTGTTCTCCATTTCCATTTAGCGGGAGCTCACACCATCAAAATAGGTTGCTTCTCTTCACTTTCCTAAGATGTAAAAAGCTCCTCCTTGGCCTGAGGGTACTTTCGGTTGGCTTCAAGCATTCTATTTGTGAGCCCACAAGGCTGATTTGTTATTTGCCTTCACTCGCTTGATCAAGCGTGTGGAATTTGCATTCATCCTATTCTTTCAACACTAAAAAAAATAAAAAGATAAAATGGAAGCCTGAGATCTTGACACGCCAAAAGATCATGAATCCCAGCGGATCCAGCGCATGCAAGGTGGCCGCTCAGATGGAACAGCCCATACGGTTGGCACGGCGTTAATACATGATCCCAAAAAACTCAAAATCTTATATTAATGTATCAAAGCAAACTCAATCCATAGCCAGTAAAGATCAGAAAATACCATACATAAGCTCTATGTACCTATAATCAGATTTAAATATATGTGAATTTGTATTTGAATTCTTGGTTTGATGAAAATGTCGAAGCTTGAATAGGAAAAATATGTAAGAATTCATCTTAGTAGAATTCTAAATAGGACCTCTTCTCCCTCATGGATGGTGATTACCAAAACTTCTTCCCTTATATCCAGTGGGTAATGGTTAAAGACTTCGGTGGAACCTTGATCCTTGGATGTGTGGCATGTGTGGCATGCCTTTAGCTGGCCTTCCAGTTCTTTTTCACAATACTCTTTATCTTTTGGATCTAGATTGGAAGAATTTTGCAGCCCAAACGGTCAGTGGAATCAAGAACTCATTGCTTCTATCTTCCCTCTCATTCTTCTTAGCCACATTCTTCAGATCCCTCATGGGGGAGATGATCTGGATGACATCCTCACTTTGGGAGGTGTATAGATCTCAGATTGTTTGTTCCATGGACTATAGGTTGAGACATCCTTACTTTGGAAGCTGGATGCCCACCACAGGGTGTTGTGCTTTCTTTGGAGGGTCATCCACCCTGGGCTCCTCATTTCTGCCCTTCTTGGAGGCTATATATCTTTCTAGCTCGTCTTGCTGCATCGAGTGTTCCCGAGAGGATGAAACTAGATATGGAACATCTATTTCTTCATTGCTCCAAACCTTGGGAGTTTTGGGGTTCATTGAAAGATACTCTCACTCCTCATTTGGAGTCCGTCGTAGAGGAATGTGCCAATTTTTATGCAGCCCATCTTTTTCTATGAAGCAGAGGGTAAGGAAATCCACTATGTTACACATTTTGTGGCGCTTATGGCTAGCAGAAATGCAGTTAAAGAGTTGCAATAGTTGTGATACCCCACATTTAGTTTCATATTGGATGGGAAAAAATGTGCTATGTACTTATAACTTAAGTCTACTTACTACCCATTAACTTCCACTCAAGTTTTTGGGCCATATGGTTTCAGTCCTTGGCTAGTCATCTAGGCATTCAGCTAATTTCCATCAAGGTGGCGACTAGCTACATTATTGAGGAAGACTCTACCATGGTCATTGGATGGATCCACGATTCTTCTTACTGTCTTCATCCCTACTTCGATCTATCAAGAACTACCATTATCTCTCAAAGATGCCATAGTTATCAGGCGTATTTAGAGATGCTAATCAAGCTACTGGGTCATAAAGTAACTATTCTCTCTCGTAGCTTTTGTTAAAGTGATCATCTTTTGAACAAGTTGGTCCACATCTTAGATGTTGATACTAGGAGTGAACAGTTTTCTCAACACTTTTAGTTTCTCTTTCTTTCCAAAACAAAAAACAAAAAAAGGTACGGATCCCTATAAGCTTTGTATAGTAGAACTTCATGGAAAGTTTTTTTTATACCGCGTACGGTGCAGAATGCGCATACCATACACAGTAATTGACCGCCCATGCATGGAGTTACACGTGTCGGAGGACATTTTTATTCTTTCTCATACCACACGCGTGCGGTCAATCGCTGTGCGCAGTGTGCGCACTCCTGCACCACGGGCGCTGCAAAAGGACTTCTCCAGAACTTCATATATATTAAATGGCCACTGTATTTTGTATTTTAGATATGAACAGTTATAATATTTAAAAATATAGTAAAATTTATTAGGTGCCAAATAGGCTTCAATTACCAATGAAGGATAGTTATTTATGTTTGAGATGAGAAAATGATGACCATCCAAACATGTACAACATTTTATGCATAAAGCTTGTACCACAGTGAACCCTATTTTTTAAAACAATCCAACTATTCAAGAAACAAATGAAGCAACAATCAATTGAGGGGAACAAAATCTAGGTTAGAGTCTTGTAAATTCATGAGAAGAAATTATCTGGAATTCATCACTCGGATACTTGATTTTAGTTTAACAAGGACCAAGAGCCATGCAAAATGGAAAGTTGATTTTAATTCAACATGCACCTGATAAATGATCTAGATATCTTCACCTACAACCATATGTCAATCTTAAACGATTTAAAGATTGGGTTTCCTATTAAAATTAAGATTGAAAAATTTAATTATTCAAAGGTTGGGGAACATTATTTAGGTGCAAGGCCATCATTCAAAGATGCCCTCAATCATGACCATACTTCGGTCGGTACCTCTTGTTGTTCTAATATGCCTTGGCTATGCCAAACTCATGCAGGATTGTTATTATCTTCGTCCATGTGAACTCAAATCTGTACCTCTCTTCAATTGCACTGTCAGCCATGTAAAATTCGAACGGACTCGCTGTCCCATTTGGGGGAAAAATATGCTGTCCATGAAAGTTGATCGCAATTATATATAAATCCCAACAAATAAAGTCCACAGAAATATATGTTAAATAGAAAACAGCTTTAAATCACCCATTATGGATCACTGTCCATTTCACCGAAATCCCTGGCAAACACATCTTGAGTGAAATTAGCAGTGACTGTAAATAACAATAAATCATTAAAATTAATGTGGTATGAGCAAATGAGCTGAGTAGAAAGCGAATTGTGGCAGCCGATGAAAAATGGTATGTATTGATTGATCTAGACATGATACAAATAAGTCTATGTGATTTATTATGCTTACTTGCGTCCTATTAATTCCATGAGCTAACTCTATTATCTGCTACTTAGTGACACTTTTTCAATAGTAAAAATTGCTATGCTTCACTTTCTGCGTGATAATATACATCATGAGCTGCTGCACTCCCTATGAATAATAGCAAGAGAGTGAAAAATAAATGATCTTTCAAAAAGTCAACAATGATGGAATGCGCATTGTTGTTTAAGGATAGCTTTAAAAAAAGAGCGTGATAATATACATCATGAGCTGCTGCACTCCCTATGAATAATAGCAAGAGAGTGAAAAATAAATGATCTTTCAAAAAGTCAACAATGATGGAATGTGCACTGTTGTTTAAGCATAGCTTTAAAAAAAGAGGGGGAGCTGTTGACGCCAAATCGCCGTCCTTGAACGTTCGATCGCCTCCTCTAGCAAGCCTGGGATCCTTCGGCAAGCTTCTTGCATCTGGGAGCCTGCAAACAAGTCCCGAAGACCGAAGATTCCAGTGGGGACCCTCCGATGCTCAAGTCATACTCTGAGCAACAGCCATGAGCTTGAGAAAGCTCAAAAAAAAAGAAGAGAAAGAGGCTTAGAGCCGTGCTCTCTGTGAGCAAGAATGAGCGCTTAGAAGTATAGTGAGTTATCAGTTACCTAGTTGGGGTCCCTCTTACCCTTTTTATTGGAGCTTAGAGTCTGTCAATCTTGGGGCATGATCACTTGTCAGAGCATTGATGATGGGGGTAGCACAGTGGGGCTGGCCTTCATGTGATTTGTCAGAGGTGCAGGTCATGTCTCGTCAAATGTGGGTGGTTACATAGTTGGTGGGTCAAGTTCCGTCAGAGTGGGTGGCGCCACTTGATTTGAATGGTTGCTGCAGGTTGTTGCAGGGTATGGGCGACCGTTACGGTGCTTACCAGATGTGTCTCCCACATTGCACGTATGTTGTCCTGTATGGACAGTGATGGAACCAGGCACGTGGACCCCATAATGTGGCTGCTGGGGAACTGCTTGGGTGGTTGCTAAGGCCGAATGGCCGAGGTTGAAGTTGGCTGAGGTATGTTGGCCGAAGCTAAGGCTAGCTGAGGCTGAGGCTGAAGCTGGCCGAGGCTGAGACTGGCCGAAGCTGAAGCTGGCCGAAGTATATTGGTCAAGGCTAAAGCTGGCCGAGGATGAGGCTGGCCGAGGCTGAAGATGGTCGAGGTATGTTGGCCAAGGCTGAAGCTAGTCAAGGTATATTGGCCGAGGCTGAAGCTAGCCAAGGCTAAGGCTGGCCGAGGCTGAAGCTGGCTGAAGCTGAGGCTGGCCGAGGTATGTTGGTCGAGGCTAAAGCTAGCTGAGGCTGATGCTAGCCGAGGCTGAAGCTGGCTGAGGTATGTTGGCCGAGGCTGAAGCTGGCTGAGGCTAATGCTGGCCGAGGCTAAGGCTAACCGAGGCTGAAGATGGCCGAGGTATTGTTGGGAATTGTATCCTAAAGCCAATCATTTGATGATTGTGCTAATGTAAATTGTATATAAATTGATATATTAATAAATTATTTGGTAGTTTATTCATTACAAGAACATCTTCTTAATACTCCTGATTGTAATGAAGCCCTTAGGATCTTCCTTCACGATAAAGGAGGATTTATCTTTGAAGGTCCTCAAAAAAGGTTTGCGACCATATGATATACTATGATAGGGCCATAGTACTATCAATTATAAGACGTTGTATATCATATTTTTTGTTGTCCTCTTAACCAAGGAGTGTAAAGATACTGGTATGACATACAGGTGAAAGTGTAGGAGTACATTTCACCAAACGTGACTCATTTCCGGATACTCTACTGTCAAGAGTTAATCCGAGAAGATATAGGTATAAGTATCCTTCAGACCTGAAGATCACAACCAGTGGCTTACAAGCAACTCATTGTACTTAGGTGCCGGACCACCTGGATTTCTAATCCAGCTACGAAAGGTTACTGGGTGCAGTCAAGTACTTGTGGTAGTCAATTGTGGATCAAGATGGAATTTGACCTATCCCGTTAAAAGGAGAAATGCTTGTGTTTCAATTTAGCAAGACCTTGGCCAAGGTACTTCATGTGAAAGTCACATGATCACTAAAATTGAAATCACTTTATGGATTTGCTATTTAGAGTTGACAGGCTCTGAAGCCATCCTTAGCATTTGTGGTCAAGAGGATGAATTATATGGTAACTGTTTTTAGGGTTCTTGGAGTTTGCTCGGTAACTCTTCGATATATCTGGACGTCGGGTTCCATTGCTAGATGGGCACATCGATTAGTATAGAAAGTTGTTTCTATGCTACCGGCTTAGGTTCGAACTTAGAGAGTCACATGCATAGAAGTTTCGTAGAATGATCTGTTTGCTGATCAACGATTGAGAATCGTATTTGATTTAATTAATCAATTTGATTGATTGAATTATCTCAATTGGGTTAAGTACAATTGAATAAGATTCAATTTGGTTTAAGTCTATTAGAAGGACTAGTCAATTTCAAATATTGATTTAAAATTAGACTTGATTTGGATTTAAATAGATTCAGGACTAGCCAAATTTGATTTGGTCTAGGACCATGATCTATGTGGGTTCAGTCCAATAAATTCAGATTAGCTTAAACCAAAAACTAAACCAAACCTCTAAAATTCTGAGAGATTAAATTTACATATAGAATTTAATGTCTTGCATTAATCTTCTCCAAACAATTCCATCGAAATTCTAAAGTGTTAGAATTTATATGGAATAAATGCGCCTCTTTGTATTAACCAAGCACTACGGTTCGACGACTCTTTGGTTTTTATCGAACGTCAGAATTAACCAAGCGCTACGGTTCGACGACTCTTTGGTTTTTACCGAATGTCGGAATTAACCAAGCGCTACAGTTCGGCGTCTCTTTGGTTTTGCCAAGCGGCGGAATTCTAAATGTTAGAATTTAATGGGCTAGCTAAAAATATATAAATAGAGGACATCCCTCACCAGATTACACATAAGAGAAAAACAACACACGATATGTCGTGAATTGATTTTCTAAAGAATTAGAATAGAAAATCCTGGTATTCTGGTGCTAACGGAAGTGTGGAGGATCCTAGAAGAAGAATTCAAGTGGGAGGATTCAAGATCAGCAAAGTCATTTTTCGCGAGCTAGCACTCCCGGAAATCTGATCATTCGGGGCTTCGCGTGGATGATACTAGAGGCTGGACGATTGAACGGCTGCAGAGCATAAAAGGATTTACCAATTGCCTTTAAGGTAAGTGATATGATCCCTAGATCTTAAGGCATGCTTCAAGATAAGAAGTATGACTTCTTGCCTTGAAGATCAAGACATAATCTTGATAGTTTTATTTATATGCATATTTTGGATCAATCGATCCTATATACAAGGCAAAGATATGATCTTGATGCATGTTAGATAGATTAGTATGTAATCTTTAAATTTCCGCATTGATAATTGTTATCAATTTTTTAAAACATGCATGCCTCGGAGATTATTTCTCCCTTCAGGTATGTTGGTCGAGGATGAAGCTGGCTGAGGTTGAAGCTGGCCAAGGTATGTTGGACGAGGCTGAAGCTGGCCGAGGCTGAGGCTAGCTGAGGCTGAGGCTGGCCAAGGCTGAAGTTGGCCGAAGTATGTTGGCTGAGGCTGAAACTGGCTGAGGCTGAAGCTGGCCAAGGCTGAGGCTGGCCGAGGCTGAAGCTGGCTGAGGTATGCTGGCCGAGGCTGAAGTTGGTTGAGGCTGAAGCTGGCCAAGGTATGTTGGCCAAGGGTGAGGCTGGCCGAGGCTGAAGCTGGCTAAGGTATGTTGGCCAAGGCTGAAGCTGGCCGAGGCTGAAGCTGGCCGAGGTATGTTGGTCAAGGCTGAAGCTGGCCCAAGCTGAAGCTGGCCGAGGTTAAGGCTGGCTGAAAGAGGGCCGACTTGGGTAGCTAACTAGGAGTCTGACCTGAGTGCATCATCATTGCCCATGTGGTTTACTGGTCCCATCAAATGCCCACCACACTCCTGAGCTTGTGCGACCACGTGCCTTACATCCACCAAGCGAAAGGAGTGTAGAGCTCTTCATCTTTGCACTGGTCTTTTCATGCTTGCTTCAGTTCTGATTCCTTTCTAGTGGAGAGATCTTCTTTATTTTTTTTGCCTTGCTTTGGATAATTTTCATCTGCCTCATGTGGACATCTGCATGCTCTCTGAAGCTGTGCATTTGCCTGCTCAAAAAACTTTAAGCAATGTTGGAGGTAAGTTGATTACCGTTGGCTAGCCAAGGGCAGCCAGTAATCCTCTTCCGATGCAGAGTCTGGAAGTGGATGCCTATCAACTGTAAGTTAAGGTGTTGACCTCTCCCAACTGTGAGTTGACTTTGGGTCTACTAACTTTGACATGAAGTTTGAAGGTGGGTGCCCGTCAACTGTGAGCTGGAAGTTGGCCTCTTCCAACTGTGAGTTGTCTTGGGGCTTCTTCTTGGATGGCTAAAAGTGAACAGTAATATGTTGCAAGCGTATAATTTAAGCAAAGATCTTACCCAGTTGGCCATTGGCCGTTGAGATAGGGATAAAATCGCTGAGGCTGAGTTGAAGCCATTGAGACTGCAATAATACCGCTAGGACAGATATAAGGTTGCTGGAGCTGAGATGAAACCGTTGGGGTTGTAATGAGGCCATGGAGGAAAAGAGATAGAGCCGCTGAGACTGATAGAGCCGGTAAGGCTGCAATAACACCATTAAGACAGATATAAGGCCGTTGGAGCTGAGATGAAACCGTTGAGGTTGTAATAAGGTCGTGAAGGCAAAGAGATATAGTCGTTGAGGCTGATAGAGCTGCTGAGGCAAGGTTAAGGCCGTCGAGAGCCTTTTGAACCCCGAAGGGTGACCTGAGAGTTATCGAAGTCGTTAGATGCCTTTTAACCCCGAAAGGTGACCTGAGAGTTGCTAAAGTCATTAGGTGCCTTTTAAACTCCGAAGGATGACCTGAGAGTTGCTAAAGTCGTCATATATGTTGCCCAGATGTAGCAACCCAAGAGAGAGGGTGAATTGGGTAATTAAAAATTAATTGCGCAGATATGTGCTTATCAAAATTTAATTCGCAATGGTGTAGTGAAGTGCACACAACAATATCTCAGAGACAAGGCAAACAATCAAACACAAGAATTTTTATAGTGGTTTAGTGCTAACCCAGCACCTACGTCCACTCCCCAAAAACCCTTTGGAATATTTTACTTCAATCATATCACAAGGATTACAATCCCTAGCCTTCCCCGACTAATCCTTTTGTTTCATGGCACAAAAAAGCCAAACCCCTAGCCTTACCCGGCTAGTCCTCATGTTTTCGGCACAAGAAAGCCAAACAATAAACAAGGGTTAAACTTAACCCTTTTACAAGAAATATGTTCAAAATAATTAAGAACAAATAGCTCCCAAAATGAGCAGATAATCAAAATGATACTTTACAACTTTTGTAGCAAATCTTCAGCAATAAATGTAGATCTTCGAGGTAGCTGAAGCTTTGAATGCTTGGATGCTTTAATGGATCTGGACAGTTAAGCAATGAATGATCTTTAAGATTTCTCAACTTCAACATGCAGGAACTTGCTTTTAATCACTTAAAAAAATGCAATAAACACTCTTTCTTTCTTTAATTTCTTTCTCTTTTTCATCCTCTTTTTTCATCCACTAATCTCAGCTATTTAAAGCATTTCAACATCAAAAATATCTGTTAGACTCAATCGGAATAAATGGAAAGTAAAACGGAAATAAAATATAATCGTTGTAAAATATTTCTCTTGAGCATTGAATGCACTGAATCCATTTGAGGAATGAAGATCTCTGCCATAATCCAAGAGATCAAAAGTCAGTTAAGCTGAAAATAGAAATTAGGAAGAGAGAGAGAGAGCTCGTCCAAAGCTTGTAAAGAGAAGAGGTAGCTGGCTAGAATTAACTCCAGTTAGCTCTTTCTTGAAGACGCTCGGTTATGAGAATGGGATGCTACATTCGACTTTCCTCGCCAATGGGGGCCTCTCCCCTGGGAGCCGAATCAATGTCCGACGCTATCAAAAGTGGAGAAGGAGGACTTCGATGTTCTTTATGGCAGCAAGGTGGTCACAATCGATGCTCTTTTGACCAAGGAGTCACTTTATAACGCTGGGCTAAGCCGAGTCGACCCTTTGAGTAAGTGCAACATCACCTTCTCTATGTTTCGATGTCTTTGCAAGGATGTAACTAACCGTTCGATGATTTGCATGTTGCAGGAATTAGGTCTGAGTTTGGAGCTCAGATGAGAGGAATTCGAAATTGATTATAGCGATTCAAACAGAAAGAAGAGTACGAAGCATCGCCATACTGTTTCATCAACTCCAAAAGGGAAGAGGGCTCGGATTGAGCGGAGGTCATCTTCTTTCTCCCTCCAGGTTGCAGCTGGCTCTGCCGAGCCATTCACAAGAACTAACTGAGTCCCGACCTTTGAGCCTACCGAGGGGGGATGTTGCAGAGGAGTCGGTCCTAGCCCCTGTTCTAGCATTGGAATTTGGGGGGCCAACACATGATAATAAGGCCGAAGAAGTAGCAGCTCGGGCATAGCAGGAGCTTAGCCGTTTTCCCGAGCCAACGGATGATGATTTTTGGGTGACAGGATTTCTCTATCCTGTGGCTACCGACGTATATTACCCTGAAGGGAGGGTTCCATGAGTCCATAGAGGCTGAGGAGATTATTTTTCAAAGATCGGACGGCTGCTCTTGCGACGAGTGTTGTTCCGCCTTCGGTAGGATTCCTTCCCCGTCAGGTAGAAAAGGAAGAAGGAGAAAAATGAGGTTCACCGGGCGGAAAAGGGACTCCCTCGATGAGGATGAAGGAGCCAGGGCCTTCGGGATGTCGGCAGGCAATGAGGAAGGGATAGGTCAGCCTAGCCCCCTCCTTGATCCCTCAGATCGCACCACCAAAGAGTTGCAATCTTGGATTGACAACTTTTTTAATATTTTTTATGCGAAAGAACATGTCATTTACCCTGAAGAGGGAGAGGACAGTTGTTGGAAAGTTGCTTTTGTGGTTAAAGGATTCGAAATGCCTACCGATCTAGATGACTATGCAACGATCCCCAGCCAACACATCTTGAGTGATATGAACTCTTCTTGCATCCAAGTGGGTTTTCTTCCTTTCTTTGCTTTTATTAGATGTTTTGTCTAGTTCTTTCAAATTTAATCACTTGGCTCTATTGTAGGCAACTCTCCTCCAATGGATGCTCTATAGGCGCCTGATCTCTGCCAATGAATGCAACAGGGAGATTTCATGTGAGGTCGAGGCACTCCGTGCTAAAATAAACTCGGCTGATCAGCACTCGAAAGAATTGACAAGGGTGCAAGCCGAGCTTGATGAGGCCAGGAGGTCGGGTGAAGATGCCCGGTCCGAGGTGTTATGACTTCGGGCTGAGGTAGCCAAGCTTGGGAAGGCTCAGAAGGTAGCTGATGAAGCTTGATCAGAACTGTCGAGGTTTCGAGGTGAGGCTCAATGGAAAATTGATTTCCTTAATGGCAAAGCTGCTGAGGAAAAATCCTATTTTGAGGCTCGGCTCGAGTCCTATCATAAGCAAATTGTCGATCTGACGGCTGAGATACATCAAGCTAGATCCGATAGCTCTAGGGATCAAAGGACCTCGAACATGCCTGAAGAGAAATGAGCAAGTATAGAAAAGAGAGGGAAAAGGCTCGAAAAAGGGCCAAGAAAGTGAAGCTAATATTGCTCGCCATGTTGACGAGGTATGTCCTCTTACCACTTCCACGCAACGGTTCATCTCTTCCCCATAGTTAGAGCTGATTTGATCGTTAATTTTGTTTGCAATTTTTTCTTCCTTAGCTGGATAAGACCAAGGCCGAGGCGGCTGATCAAGTAAAGGCTTTGACCGAGGATTTAGCCTCTAGCCGAAAGAAGTGCTCCGAGCTTGAGCATCGGGCTACTGAGGGAAACAATGAATCGCTCTGGTGATTGAGAGGTATAAAAGCTCGGATGAATTTGCTCAAGGGCGAATTCAGTTTTTGAAGGAGGCATACCAAGTTGGAGCGAGTGAGGTCCGGGCGAGGGTGATTCAGGAATACCCAGACATCGACCTTTCATTTTTGGAGGACGAGAAGTATTGCTTTCCATCGCCAACAATTGAAGCATTGGCAGCAACTCCCTCATTCGACGATGGCGATGACAAAGATGCTCCTAATGTTGATTTTGAAGTAGCCTCGGAGGGAGATCCAACAGAGGCTCCTCCAGAATTTGCTAAGGAAGCAGAGGCCTCGAGACCTATCGTCGAGGAAGCCGAAGTTTCACAGACAACCGCCGAGGTGGACATGACTTTGAGGCCGAGTAATGGAGAGGGTCAGCCGGATCGACATACTTAAGGCGTTGTCGAAGCCACCTCCGAGGATGAAATCGGGACTTAAGGATCCATCTTTCCATATCTCTCTTTCATTTTTTGTAATATAAACAATATCATGATATGAATGAATCTTTTGGTTTTCTTCGTATATCCCATTGTTTTGGTATTTGTATGTCAGACAGTCTTTTAGCTCATCCACGTTTTGCCTAAACTTAGCTCATTGCAAAGCCAAGTGAGTAAACCGGCTTCGTTAGAGCTCAAAGAATTTTAGGTCAACTTTGTCAAAATTGAAGAGGTCGCCTGGTCTTGCTGAGATCAGCCTGATTAGATATGCCGAAGCGGGGGATAGCTCGGCTCTGCCGAAGTAATAGGAATGGCTTGGTTCTACCGAGGTAGAAAGAATGGCTCTGCTTCGCTGAGGTATAAAAAGTAGCTAGGATTTGCCAATGAGCCTTTTCGTTTTTATCCAAGCATTTACTTTGTCATTAATGCATTATCTTTTTCGATATGGCTTCGCTTTTCGTATAAACCAAGCATTCGATTGCTAGCAGACTGTGCATCTTTTAGTAGAAGATCTTCCAAATTTATTCGTATCTTGAGGATTTGTAAACAATTCCTTGCATTTAAGGTCTCTGATCCGAGATCGAGGAGATCTTTTGCTTTTTATCGTGGAATGAGGAATATCTTTAGTATACTTCATGGAGTGCCGAGTACCATTAGGGTATTGCCATGTGGCCTTGAATATGGCGCGATTATAGCATCCTAGGTTCCGAAGTTCCCCCCTCCATTAATGGATGTTTCCCGTTTAATGTCTATAAAAAAAGGGGAGAGTAGAGGGGGCCTAATCTTACTGATTGATGACTAGTAAGTATATTTCTATCTTCATATTAATTTGTTGATACAATTGTTATATTATTAAATTATATCTTATATTTTACTAAACTTGCATAGAATTATAGAGAGACATGTTGTGTCAAGGCACATCATAGATATATTTTAGAAGTGTGCAGTCCCAAAGGGCTATTGTTGGGAGCGCGTCAGTCAAGAGGAGGTGAGAGAGTTCTATTGGACAGAGTTCCATGTATGTAACTTATAATTATATTTATGTAGATGTAATTTCAAACTTATTCATTTAATATATTAGCTACCTACGTTTATTATTATATAGAATTATACGTACAAAGTTAGTATCATTAATTGCATGGTGCTTAATTATATTTATAATGTCATATTATCAACATTTATATGTATAATTTATTTATTATAATATGCATATTTGCTATTATTTTGCTTGCAAAAAAGAATTTGAGTGGGATCCAGCTCTAACTTCTTTTGTTAAAAGCGCTTGGAATTTACTTGCTGGCCGCTGATACTCTGATAATTTATATAACTGGTGGAGAGTCATATCTTCGATTAAATATGGGATGGCTGGCAGCAAAAGTGCGTGGATCTTGAGTGGCATAAGAGGTTGGCCACAATTAGCTCAAACCGTCGATCCGAGAAAGGTGGTCTAAGCACTGGTCTTTCCTGCCACACAACGGAATCCATTTCGATTGAGGAGCATCGACGTCATTTAGTCAATATATAAATTTATTTATTTTGTATACGTATTAATAATAAATTTTTTAAATGAACATAACTATAAATTTGAAACACTATTTCTCATAGGCTGAAGGAAGGCATTGATCCAGAGCACTGACAGCTGTTCAAGGCGACCCATATGAGAAAAGATGGGTCTTGGGTCGACTGTCGCTCCTAGCGTATTGAAGTAAGTAAATCATTGAAAATAAGATGTGTTAATTTATATATTTGCTCCAATATAAGTTACATTATACTTGATATGTATTCCTAGCAGGCACGTATGAATGAGCTATTATCTCAGACCCCTCAGACCACACAACCATTAGAGGAGAGAGGGTCCACGGTCGACCATTCGCCATATGAGAGCGGCTGCATCTTTTTAGAGACTGTTGGTGCATAGCCAAACGATCATAGAGTCTACAGTCTGGGTGCCAAAGCTTCTGCAATCTTCGATCGATGCGATTCTCTTCTCCAATCAGGGTGACACCGGCGAGTATGAGGATATTGAGCGTTTTATCTCGAAATGTGTGAGATCTGAGATGATGACCGACATCGCGGACATTCGATGGGAACAACAAGAGGAGCACATTCGTTATGAGCAGTAGTTGCAGGAGATGCGACAGTTGGTTATGAGAATGTCACAGTCGACACAATTCTCTGGTCCATCTCCAGCTCCAGATAACCCTCCCTTCAGTTGATCGGTATTGATATTCTAGATTTATTGTATTTTATGAGTATTATATTTATGTGCTACTATTTTGGTATTTATGTGCTACTGGTTTGTATTATAAATATTTATATTTTATATATTTTATTTTTATTTTCAACAAAAGATTTTGTTTGTAAATATGTTTTTAGTTTTAATTTAATATTATTTTAGCAGATTATAAAAGATAATTATTTAATTTTTATTTTTTAAAAAAAAGCGATGCCAATTTGGCGTCGCTAATTTGGTAGGTCATTAGCTACACCGTAAAGGCATAGCTTATTGGTGTAGCTAATTAGCTGTGCCATTAAGGCATAGCTAATGGTATGGCTAATTAGTAATGCTCCGACAGCGATGCCCTTTCACGTTGCTAATTAGCGACGAACTACTATGGCATTGCTAATTTTGTTAGCGACGAATGTTTTAGCGATAAATTTTAGCATGCGCATCGCTGTTGCATCACTAATTTATTTAGTGGCAAATTTTTCTTGGTTAGCAATGCCATTTTGGCATGGCTAACTCTAAAAAAGCTTGTAGTGAAGTAATCACTTATCTAGTGATAATGGAAAATATATTTCTTATCATAGCCAATGCTAATTGAAATTAGTAAAACAAAATTATCTATGTTTCTAATTATCAATTTTATTAAAGATAAATTTGATTATATTCGAATATAACTAAGTCCAATCATCTTTCCCTCTTTTAGATCCATACGGATGTCGAAGAGATTCCATCTTTTTAATTTTTTCCATTTTTAGGATTTATAAACTGCATGGATATAAGAATGAGGACGATGACCGAATTTAAGCTTGACATATTCGAATGTAACTAAGTCTACCTTATTTTATTATATCATGATTAATTTTTTATAATTGTCACCAAAATGCTACTTAATAATTTCAGCATAGGCAATTCTTAATAAGAGCTTCAACAAGGTTGGTTACAATGAAAAATAGCATATTTGGAACCTTTCATTTATTTTTAAATAATGAGTTATGTAACACATTAACGATGAGACTATGCTTTCATGGCTTTATTTTTAAAATAGGATATTTTTAAGGCCATTTTACAAGACCATTTTTGGAACCTTTCATTCCATAACAACATAACCCATTGTAGCATTGTCACCATAGGATGTCCGATCCACGTTGCCGGTGAAGTGGACCAATATGATCGTCCGACCCTCTTCCATCAAAAATCCTTCATTGCCATGGCATTTAGCAAGAAAATTTATATCACTGGATGAGCATGAATGGAACATCAATTGATTTCTAAAATTAATAATATTTAGAAATCAAAAATCTCAAATACAAAGAAGAACGGACCATCATTTAATAAAGGCAGAAACTAAAAATAAAAAGCATAAACAACTATAAATAAATAATCAAATAATCAAAGAAAAAAATAAATACTAGTTTAAAAATAAAACATAAAATTAAAAAANTAAATAAATAAATAAATAGATAAATAAATAATCAAAGCAAAAATAAAACAAAAATACTAATTAAAAATAAAATGTAAAAAAATAATAATTTAAATTATAAATTAGAATTGAATTTTTTTTTCCTTTTTTTTTCACTTTGTGCTTCCATTCATACCAAAAAAATTTATGGCATAGCAATAATGATTCTGGGCTAGAGTTGCAATTACTATTCGTGAATTCTCATCGTTGCATCTGAATTGCAAAAATAATCCTATCATAATTTTGTAAAGTGAAACGTTGATAAGTGAAGTTCTATATTTTCACTGCTGTAATCTTATGGTAGTTTTAAATTTTAATGCATTTATTAGCTTGTGCATCACCTTTTACAAGGAAATTCTTCAAGTGAAGAGAATCCAACATAATTTATCTTTGAAGGTTTTGAATTTCTCTAACTCAACGTAAGTTAAATTTTTCGATGATTCAAATATATACATATAGTTTGGTTATATATTAAAGTACAATACAATACTGAAAGTAATATAAGGTATAAATAGCTAATACATAGGTAGGAACAGCATGATTGTAAAACTACCAATAACGTGCCTAATATGATTTAGATCAACATGGCACTTCAAAATAAAGTAAAGCAGCGGAAATAGTATTGAGGATTACCTCCCGCCATCGTTCCGGCCTCGGAATAAAATAAAAGGAAGAAGCTTTGAATTCTGGTTCTTCTGGTCCTTTCTCTACCCAGATCGATGGTGTGTGGTTTTTCTCATATCGTAGAGCAGGTACCAGGGACCATTTTTATACACAAACCCTCCAGAAATTTCTGCCATCATAGAGATTTCGGAGCACGTTATGGGCGATGGTTACGGAGTCGCAAACTCACTCCCGCTGTTTTGCACGTTCAAAATTCAAAATACATAAACCACAAAATCAGGAGTTGGTTATTCCCCTGGCCAGTAGGAATCTAAATTAACCAACATTCTCCCACTTGGTCTATGTATTTTCTACCATGCACGATATTAACATACGGATCATGGCGACAGTTCCTCTAAATGTGAGTATTGTCTTCCATGTATCACAATATGTTACACTTCCCAACATAGCCCAAATAACTTAATGAATAAACCCTATGTTTATTCGTGGTCCAAACATAATGATATTCCTCAAACAAATATGTATACAACTTAAAGGAGAAATATCCAAACTGAATAAGAGTTTCATTGAAGAACAAGTATATACAATGACATTACATCACGGAACTAAGTCCCATTCGCGCTACATGATCCTTGAAACCCTTTGGTGGCATGCCTTTAGTCAGAGGATCCGCGATCATCAATTCAGTGCTGATGTGTTCAATAACCACTTTCTTTTCTTTAACACGCTCTCTTATGGCTAAGTACTTAATGTCGATATGTTTACTACGACTACCACTCCTATTGTTCTTAGCCATAAAAACAGCAGCTGAATTATCACAGTACAATGTCAAGGGCCTCGAAATAGAGTCTACAACTTTAAGCCCAGATATGAAACTCTTCAACCATACACCGTGTGAGGTAGCTTCAAAACAAGAGACGAACTCAGCCTCCATAGTGGAAGTAGCAGTCAAGGTCTGCTTGGCACTCTTCCATGATACAGCTCCATCAGCTAACATAAACACGTAACCTGACGTTGATTTACGTGAATCAATACAGCCAGCAAAGTCTGCATCACTATATCCAATGACTTCCAACTTCTCAGTCCGTCTATACATGAGCATGTAATCCTTGGTTCCTTGAAGGTATCTCATAACCTTCTTTGCAGCCCGCCAGTGGTCAACACCTGGATTACTCTGATATCTCCCAAGCATTCCAACAACAAATGCAATGTCAGGCCTGGTACAAACCTGAGCATACATAAGGCTTCCAATAGCTGAAGCATATGGAATGGGTCTCATCTGTTCGCGTTCGAACTCATTTTTGGGACACTGATTCAAGCTGAATCTATCACCTTTCACAATGGGTGCTACACTCGGTGAACAATCTTTCATGCGAAACCTTTCTAGAACCTTGTTGATATAGGTCTCTTGAGACAAGCCCAAAATGCCTCTAGATCTATCTCTATGGATCTTTATGCCAATGACATAAGATGCCTCACCCATATCCTTCATATCAAAGTTCTTTGAGAGAAATTGTTTCACCTCATATAGCAAACCCTTGTCATTAGTCGCAAGCAAAATGTCATCCACATATAACACAAGAAAGCAAATCTTGCTCCCACTGACCTTTTGGTATATACAAACATCCATGATGTTTTCTTCAAAGCCAAATGAAGTAATAACATCATGAAATTTCAAATACCATTGTCGGGAGGCTTGCTTTAATCCATATATGGACTTATTCAGCTTACAGACTAAATTCTCACCACTACTAGAGGAAAATCCTTCTGGTTGTTTCATGTAAACCTCTTCCTCTAGATCACCATTGAGGAACGCCGTTTTCACATCCATCTGGTGTAACTCTAAATCAAAATGAGCCACCAATGCCATGATTACACGGAAGGAGTCCTTTTTAGATACAGGAGAAAAGGTCTCCGTGTAATCTATTCCTTCCCTCTGAGTAAATCCTTTGGCAACAAGTCTAGCCTTATGTCTCTCAATGTTGCCTTCTGAGTCTTTCTTAGTTTTAAAGACCCACTTACAACCAATGGCTTTTACACCATCAGGCAACTTGACAAGATCCCAGACTTTGTTAGATGCCATAGAATCCATCTCTTCTTTCATGGCTTTGTACCACAAGTCAGATACATTAGAACTCATGGCCAGTGAAAACGTTTCAGGATCATTTTCGGCTCCAATATTGTAGTCACATTCTTGCAGATACACAACATAATCACTAGGAATTGCTGGTCTCCTAGTCCTAGTAGACCTCCTCAATGTTGCCTCAACATTCTCCTGTGAAACGGGATCATGTTGCTCAACAGGTTGTTCAACAATTTCGGGTATTTGCTGAACTTCAAGGTCTACTGGATTTGGATCAGCAGTTTGTGGAATCTCTTGGACCTGTTGCTCAACATGTGCACGAACACAAGGCGCACTGTGAACTACAACAATCGGTCCACTACTTGAAGTGGAGCATTGAGCATCTTGATGACCTTTCCCAAGACCAAGGTCTTGAAAATGATCGCTCCCACTAATTAAGTCGTTTTCAAGAAATTTAGCATTTCTTGATTCCACAAATCTAGTGCTATGAGAAGGACAATAAAATCTATATCCCTTGGATCTTTCGGCATAACCAACAAAATATGCACTTAAGGTCCTCGGGTCCAACTTCCTTTCATGTGGATTATAAATCCTCACCTCAGCTGGGCAACCCCAACGCGTACATGTCGCAAACTCGGTTTCCAACCTTTAAACAACTCAAAAGGTGTCTTTTGGACAGCCTTGGTTGGAACCGGTTTAATATGTACACCGCTGTCTTAAGGGCTTCAGTCCATAAGGACCGAGGAAGTTTGGAGCTGGCAAGCATGCTCCTTACCATGTCCATTAATGTTCGGTTTCTTCTTTCAGCCACACCATTCTGATCTGGAGAACCAGGTAAGGTGTATTGGGCAACAATCCCACAATCTTGAAGAAACTTTGCAAATGGACCGGTAGCTTGTCCACTCTCAGTGTATCTACCGTAGTATTCTCCTCCCCTATCAGATCTTACGATCTTGATTCGTTTGTCACATTGTTTCTCTACTTCAGCCTTAAAAATTTGAAAGCATCAAGTGCCTCACTTTTGCTGTTCAATAAGTAGAGATACATGTAACGCGAATAATCATCAATAAAGGAGATGAAATACTTATTACGGTATGCATCTATATCAGGACTACAAATGTCTGTATGAATTATTTCTAACAATTGAGAACTCCTCTTTGCACCTTTCTTTGACTTGTTAGTCTGCTTACCTTTAATGCAGTCTACACAAGTACTAAAGTCAGTCCAATCAAGAGTACTAAGTACTCCATCATGTACCAACCTCTTGATTCTATCAATGGAGATATGACCTAATCTCCTATGCCACAAATTAGACGAATTCTCATCAACGACACATCTTTAACACCAACATGCATAGAAGAATAGTGATTATCATTTTCTAAATTAAGACGAAAAAGACCATCAGACAATGTACCACATCCAATAATCTCAGATCCATAAGAAATACTGAAAGATGAATCCGAAAATTTAAAGGAATATCCACAAGATACAAGTCTTGAAACAGAAACTAAATTCCTAGCAAAACCAGGAATATAAAATGTCTTTTCCAAACTTAAAATAAAACCACTATCTAAAACAAGTTTGCAAGTTCCAATGGCTTCCACATGTGATGACATCTTATTTCCAGAATAGATGCAGCATTCACTTCCCACTGGTTTCCGCAGGTCTTGCAATCCCTGCAAGGAGTTGGTAACATGGATTGAAGAACCAGAGTCAATCCACCATGTGTCTTGAGTAACATTAATCATGTTAGATTCATAACAGACAAAAGAGAGTTGAGTACCTTTCTTGTCAAGCCACTGTTTGAACTTGGCACAATCCTTCCTCAAATGCCCTTTCTTCTTGCAGAAGAAACATTTGGAACTTTTCTGAATGTCCCCTTTGGCAGGAATCTTGCCCTTGTTCTTTGCTTGAAATTTCTTTTTCTTTCCTGTGTTGTCAAATTTACCTTCTCACCCTCTTCCACAGCAAGTCTACCCTCCTCTTGAACACACATGGTCATAAGTTCATTAATTGACCATTTATCCTTATGTGTGTTATAAGAGATCTTAAATGGGGCATATTGCGGTGGTAGAGTGTTGAGAATGTAATGCACTAGAAAAGAGTCAGACATCTCAACTTCAAGTCTCTTCAATTGAGCCGCAATGTCCCTCATCCTCATAATGTGGTCACGTACACCGCGTATACCACTCAGTTTTATGGATGAGAACTGGTGAATTAGGGTGCTAGCTAAAGCCTTGTCTGAAGATACAAATTGATCATCGATCGCCTTCAGCAAGTCACGGACATTGTCATAATGCTCAAGGGAACCCCTGATGCCATCTGAGATCTTGGTCTTTATGAACATTATTGAGAGACGATTAGATCGCTCCCATTTTTCATAAAGAACAGAATCTTCAGGGGGCGGTTCATCCTTCCTTATGGCGTAATCAATGTCCTTGCACCCTAGATGAAGGAGAGTTCTCTCCTTCCAAATTTTATAATTGTCCCCTTTGAGCTCAGGAACATCACAAATCATATCAGAGAAATTAACAGGCTGACAAACTGCAAAAATTAAATAACCATACTCATGTTACAAAACTTTGAAGCTCTTTAAACAATATGACATATCTACCAATGTAAAATACGTCAAAATATGAATCTACTGACATAAAACTTGCCTGTGGGCTGAAGTATTAATTCAATTAGATTCACATTTAAACTATATGATAAAATTATCAAATTATACCCTTAATTTCTAATCCCTGTGGGTAAATTAGAAAATATAATTTGACATTTTATCCTAATTAATTATATGAATATAACAAAATTTTTCTGTGGAATAAATTTTATTATATCCATATAATTAATTATAATTAATGTCTATTATTTATGTGATTTATTAACTTTATTATACAATTTTATAATTAAGGATGCTGTGGCTACTCCTCAATTATTTAATTGTATTTATCACTTAGACATTATTTAAATTTTATGCTCAATTATGTCACTTAAGATGCATGCATAATTCACAAAATTTACACACACAAATTCTAAATATAATTGAACATAAATATGATAGGCTAATGGCCCATCACTTAATGAACGAGCCAACAGCCCGTCATCCTCACCCAATTCAATAGTTTAATTTAACCAAAATATCTCAATCACCTCAAAATTTTTGGATCAGATGTGTCATGCTGCAACCCAGCCTGCTATTCAGATTATGTGCACGGCCCAGCCTCACTGTTGGCCCAGACAACAAGCCAATCAAATGCTGGATCAGTCTAATTGGATCAGATGTCTGTTGGGCCAGGGCCTGGCCCAGAACGCTGGGCCAGCGCCTGGCCCACCCAGGCGCTACCAGCGCCTGTTGCCCACGCCAACCAGCGCCGCTGGTTGGGCGCTGGCAGGCAGCCAGCGCCCAGCCAGGGCGCTGGCTTACAGCGCTGGCAGCAGCCAGCGCCCAGCGCAGCGGCGCTGGCATGCCAGCGCCTGGGCGCTGGCTTAAATTTTTTTTTTTTTTTTTAATAAGATGGGCGCTGGCAGTCCAGCGCCCAGCCAGCGCCCAGCCACGTGCGCTGGCATCCAAATTTTTTTTTTTTTATATTACTGTCACGTTTTCAGTAAGAAACGTTTTCATCCGTCCTTATCCGTGTGCACATATCCGAAGCAAGGAAACCATGCTTCCTCTTTTTATGGTGATTTGATTATGAGATGTTTGGATTTATCTTTATTCAAACTATATCCAAAAGAATGAGTGAACAGATAAATGCATGCTTTATCAAAAAAAAAAGAGTGAACAGATAAATGCATGCTTTATCCAAAAGAATGAATGAACAGATAAATGCATGCTTCATGGCATAAGACTTATCGATCAATCTATTAACTCTCCCGGTACGCAGGTAGTTGGGTCAAAGGCACCAAGGTACTACATCAGCCTCCCTTATTGGTACGTCCCTAATATCCCTACCGTACGCCCGTTGGGTAAATAATCCAGGGTACTACCAGTAGCCTCCCCTTTGGACTATCCCTAAAATGAGAGAAATAGAAATCAAGAACGTCTTGCCCCTCTTTATTTTTGATCAGGATAAAATTTTAAATATATATTTTAATATTTAAAACAAAATCCAACATAAAGATCTAATATTTAAAACAAAATCCAACATAAAGAAGAGCCCAAAAGCAGAAAGCATTCGGCCAAAACGAGACAGAGGCGTAAAGGCTCTGATACCAAATGTAAAACTTACCAGTAACGTGCCTAATGTGATTTAGATCAACATGGCACTTCAAAATAAAGTAAAGCAGCGGAAATAGTGTTGAGGATTACCTCCCGCCATCGTTCCGGCCTCGGAATAAAATAAAAGGAAGAAGCTTTGAATTCTGGTTCTTCTGGTCCTTTCTCTACCCAGATCGATGGTGTGTGGTTTTTCTCATATCGTAGAGCAGGTACCAGGGACCATTTTTATATACACAAACCCTCCAGAAATTTCTGCCATCATAGAGATTTCCGGAGTACGTTATGGGCGATGGTTACGGAGTCGCAAACTTACTCCCGCTGTTTTGCACGTTCAAAATTTAAAATACATAAACCACAAAATCAGGAGTTGGTTATTCCCTGGCCAGTAGGAATCTAAATTAACCAACATGATCATCTCGTCTTGCTGCTGACGACTTCGAATGAACATAGAAGTATTCTTGTCCATAATTTCTGGGACTGAAACTTCGACTCTCAGCTAAAGTTAATGTTCTTGCCTCATCTGCCAGAAATACACCCTCATCTGGTTGTAGTTGCATTTTTCATGGCTTCAACCAGCAATTCCATTTTTCATGTTCATGTCATTTGGATTGCGTTCCTCCTTTTCGTTGGATCCATGCAACTGTGTCTCAGTTTCAGTGGAAATAGTTCCAAGTCAGGAAGCTGCATAGAGATGGAAAGGAAGGCTCTTCTTAGTATACGAGAAGGCATCTATGACGCCAGAAATGGTTTTCTTGGAACGGCAAAGATTGCTGCAAATGGAGAGGAGTCCAGTGCGACACCGTGACCGGTCACGTTGTAAAGCTTGACCTCCACTACCCGGGTTATGGAGGGGAGGGATATTACGCCTCCAGTTCCACACACCCCCTCCTAACAAAAGTGAGGTAAGTCCTTCACTTCTTGACTTGAGACATTTGAATTTTTAGATTTGAGCATGAACAATTTTGGCGGTGCCCCAATCCCCCATTTCATTGGATCTCTTGCCAAATTGGAGTATCTAAACCTCTCTTATGCTGGGATTTGGTGGAACGATCCCTCACCAACTCGGGAACCTCTCAAGCTTGCTCTACCTTGATCTCAATAACGACAATTTGCTACTGCATCTTCTTCTTTGGATGTTGATGATCTTGGCTGGCTAGCTCAGATCCATTTCCTGCATCATCTTGATATGACTCTTGTAAACCTCTCAAAAGCATCCAATTGGTTTCATGTAATCAATATGCTCCCTTCTCTTTCTTTCCTGCGTCTGGCTGGGGCTTCTCTCCTTCACCTTCCCTCTACACTATCCCATATTAACTCACTTCTCTTACTGCATTTGATCTTTTGATAATAACTTTGCATCAAGCATACCCGGTTGGCTCTTTAACCTTAGCAGCCTTGACATCTCAATCTTGGGTTCAACCATTTCTATGGTAATATACCACTTGCCATCGGCAATCTGAAGAAGCTTCAGGTCCTACATCTCTCATGGAACAGTTCAGTGGAGACATCCTAAAAACAGTGTGCAGTCTCGAGAGCTTGCGGTTCATAGATATATCAAACAACAACTTCAGTTGGAGTATACCAGAGGCAGTGGAAAATCTACATAACTTAGAGGTGTTACGTTTGCTTAACAATAATATTACTGGAGTGATACCAAGAACAGTGGGTAATCTTTGCAACTTGAGCATGCTCGATGCTTCTAACAACAATATAGACGAAGAGGTTACAGGATTCATGAAAGGTTTCTCCAGATGCAGCATTAACAGATTAAGTTATGTTATATTGCATGGCAACAACCTTAGTGGTCCTTTGCCTAATCAGATGGGGAAGCTCCAAAGTTTACAATATCTTGTTCTTAAAGATAATTCCTTGGCTGGTGTACTGTCTGAAGCCCACTTTGCCAACCTCACACTCTTATCATATATCGATCTGTCTCATAACTCCTTCACGGTAAATGTGAGTCAGGGTTGGCTTCCACCATTTAAAGCACAGGTAATCATAATGAGATCTTGCTTATTGGGGCCCAAATTCCCTCCATGGCTTCGGAACCAGACTAATTTGTCTATACTAGACCTATCCAGTACAGGAATATCAAAAAATATTCCTGATTGGTTCTGTGAGACAAATCAGCTGAAAGTTCTCAATCTCGCCAACAATATTTAATGGGAGTTCTCCCTAACTGTTGGAATGATTCATT
Organism: Calamus simplicifolius; assembly: GCA_900491605.1. Classification (NCBI taxonomy): domain Eukaryota; kingdom Viridiplantae; phylum Streptophyta; class Magnoliopsida; order Arecales; family Arecaceae; genus Calamus; species Calamus simplicifolius. Next base: position 676,673 of record UESW01004803.1, read on the forward strand.
AAATTGAGGGTCTTTGATGTCTCAAACAATAAATTGTCAGGAGGTATTCCTAGTTCAATGGATCCTCAATCAATTAGAATCATTGCATTTGGAAAACAACAGCTTCTCTGGTAAAATTCCTTTGCCCTTAAAAAAGTGCAAACGGTTGGTTACCATTGACCTAGGCAATAATAAGCTGTCCGGCAACATACCTAAATCGATTGGAGAGAGCCTGTCATCACTGAGAGTTCTTCGTCTCCGATTAAATAGTTGGATGGTGATATTCCGATGCAACTATCTCTTCTTGCTTCTCTTCAAGTGTTAGATCTTATTGTTAACAATCTTTCAGGAACTTTGCCACCATCATTTGGCAATTTAAGCACCATGATTGTGATACAAAATGAAAAAATGATTTTCTTTTTCAAGAATTCTATTACACTGAGAATCTTCAGTTAACCATGAAGGTTTGGAACATATATTCACTAGTGTGCTCTCACTTATAATAGGTATAAAACCTCTCAGACAATCATTTCTAGAGAGATTCCTAAAGAGTTTACAAACCTTTTTGGACTTTGTTTTTTGAGCTTATCAGGAAATCATTTAAGAGGAAGGATTCCAAATAATATTGGTGCTTTGGGATAGTTGGAGTCATTGGATCTGTTGATGAACAACCTATCCGGCATAATTCCTATAAGTATCGCTACTTTGACATTTTTGAGCTACTTGAACTTGTCCCACGTACAACAATCTATCAGGAAGAATTCCAGTCGGCAACCAACTTCAAACCTTGACCGATCCATCCATCTACAATGACAATCAGTATCTCTGTGGACAGCCAATAAGAAAGTGCCCTGATGATGAACCTGCCGAAGATCCAACAATTCATGGAGGAGAAGAATCAAAAGAAAATCCAAATGATTCAAAAATGATATAGGGTTATGTTAGCTTTGCTCCAGGATTTGTGGTCGGCTTTTGGGGTTTTCTTGGCGCATGATGATCAAAAGGAGCACAAGATTTGCTTATATCCAATTCATCGATAAGATATGTGATTGGATTTACATGGCTGTGGCGTTAATTTTTGCTAGGCCAAAGTCCAAGGGAAACCAAAGACGCATGTAAGCACTTGCAAGGTTATAATGCTCTCCCTTATCTATGGAATATTAGAATAAATAAAAATAACTAGAAACCACTTCCATGATTAAGTATTAAGAACTTCAAAATATTGATCTACTTTAATTATATGAATTATTTGAGCAAAGTTCTCATAGAGTCCTGTCTCAAGTTATGTTTGCTATATGCTAAATTTTTTCTTCGATGCCTTTACCAATAGTATATATATAAGTGATGGCTGGAATGCTCACCGTTTCACTTTGGAGAAAAAAAAACTTTTCATGCTTTATTCTATCATTGTTTTCAAATAATTTATGTGTAGTTTCTTAATGCTATGGCTATCATGATATGCTAATTTGAAAATAAACTGTAAATTTTTGTAAACATAAGGAATAGAAATTGCCGAAATAAATAAGCTAATATGCAATTTAGTGCATATCCTTCTTGTTTTTACAAAGTAATTCTTAGCTAAAAGGAGTCTAAATCTACGGTTACATTTTTCCAAACCTCACTCGACGGCATCAACCATTAGTCAAAAGTTGTTTATCAGCTTGCACATTATCTTGGACGACAACCATGATGCTGCTTTAACTAAACCATTGAACTTTTATTTTAAATGACAACTTGTGGACTGGGGTAGGGGATGGAATTTAGCATAATGTAGGGAAAGTATTTATGCATGACCCAAAGGGAACGGAATCTTTTGTAGTAGATACAAGCTTTGTGTCTAAATAGCCAGTATATACCCTATGCAGATAGAAACAGATATTCATCATCCCCATTTCATCCTCTGTTATAGTATCCAATAAATTCTTCTCTATTTCTCAAATATCACGACCATGGCAATGCCTAAAGTTTCATCATATTTTATTATACAAATCTTGTACCTCAGAGTATTTGTATTCAACTCAATCTTGTCCATTGGAGGAGAGGTTGAAATTTAGGACTTATTCGATATAGTTGTTCAGGTGAGTTGAGAGTTGTTTGGCAACCTCTAAGGATGATAAAGGGGATGGAGAATCTTGATCCCATGCGGAACCATACTAATGGAAATGGATTAATTTGAAGGAATTAAATGGGAATGGGGGCAGGAAAAATTTTTTAAAAGCTACCGGATTTGGATTTGGATTTGGGTTTGGGTTTGAGTTTGGAAATGGGAGCTTGTAGAACAGACGTAGAAATTTTTTAGGCCAAGGAAATCCTACCCTCATGAACCCACGGCAGAATGTAAATTGTCAGCAGCTCAAACAACGACAAACGCCCATCAGCTATGAGACGGAAGGGAGAAATTCTCAAATGACTTCAAAGCAGCACCCAAGCGGAATAGAAAACTAAACCAGTAGTAGAATATTAAAACTAAACAAAAGTAAACTGTAGAATTTTAACCCCTCGATCCATTGTTCATTCTCTGGATGGTGTTAAAGACAAGGTTTATAGAAACCGGTTGGAATTTTTGAAAACGGGCGTGGCTTTTTTTTTTTTCTCTCTCTCTCTCTTTTGTCTTGTTTACGAAGTTCAAAAAAAAATGGTGGAATTATGTATCCAAGTCATGAGCCTTGGACGAAGGACTCGAGTCCTCCTGTAGATGATTGTTAGAAAGATCTAATTCACTCTATATAATTTCCCCAAGTGAACGGCATTGCAAAGTTGGGGAATCTGATGAAGATAGGTTTAATAAATAAATATGATGATGATGCACGCCGGAAATAATTAAATAAAAAATTAAAATTCATGAGCTAAATTTTGGCTAATATTAAGTGGTCCGGATTATTTCATAGGCCGTTAACTGCTCCAAGAATTGATTTTTGAAAAGCCTTGCTGCACCATGCATGTGATTGGCACGCGGTGTGTGCACACGGATATGCGCGCGCACACATGCGCCGCATGTTAATTACCACGTGCAGTGCGTTTGCAAGACTTTTCCATTGATTTAACCCACACATCAACAAGTATTTTTGGGCCATCCGTTATCAAGAAGTTCAGCCCATATTTAACTGATGTGTATAAATAGAGGATTAGAGCCTCATTTGAAGATCACATAAGGCTCATTGTCGCTTCTATTTATTTTATTTTATTATTTATATTTTTTGGTTTTCATATTATGTTAGGGGGTTTTCTTCAAGGAAATTCCGATCGAGGTCAGATTGCAAATTATTAGGCTGAGGTTTTATTAGAAATGATATCGTATGCTGAAACTATGATCTGTCAAATACTTTCCAACAAATTTCATCCGCTGGTACAAAAGGTCAGGAAAGAGCATCAACCATTCCTTATATGCTTTTCTTCTTGCACTGTTTGGAGTTCGTAGGGAGTCCAATTTTAGCATTAACGGGCCCATGTTAGACATTCTATTATCACCAAATTAGGCAGCATCTATTTTTGGAGCTTAAAATTACACATCTGTGACCTGAGGGAAACTGGCATCTTATAATAAATTCATGGCAGCAAAGACGAGTTTGATCCCTGGTGCCAGGTCCATCTAAATTTGGCTTAACATCAAATCCTCAGTCTCTAAAAAGATATGATAAGTTGTTACAAGCTAATAACTTAGTATGAATATGTGTATATATATATATATATATAGATATATATATATATATCGATATTGGTTAAAATAAAATAATATATTATATATTATAAAGATAATATAACTAACAACATAACTTAATCTGCAATTATCATGCCATAAAGCAATACATCAAATACAAGAAAATATCTGACATGCCTGCAATCCTTCTCTATAGATTCCAACAAAATCATAGGAACGATACCGGAAAGCATTGCAAACTTGCACAATTTACAGGCATTAGCTGTCTTCCAATCAAATTAATCGAGTGATACCGAGAACCATAGGGAACCTCTACGAGTTAGGTCAGTTAGACTTGCAAACAATACCATCGGTGGGCAGATACCAGAGACAGTAGGAAATCTTCATAACTTGGAGAGAATGTATTCGGATCACAGCAATCTTAGTGGTCCTTTGCCCAATCAGATAGGAGAGCTCCAAAGTTTGGAAGACATTGATCTTAGTGTTAATTCCTTAGAGGGTGTACTGACTGAAGCCCATTTTGCCAACCTCACATGCTTATTATTTTTGATCTATCTCATAACTCCTTGATGGTTAATGTGAGTCAAGGTTGGCATCCTCCATTTAAAGTAAGGACAATGATAATGAGCTCTTCATTAGTGGGGCCCAAATTTCCTCCATGGCTTCGGAACCAAACTAATTTGTCTATATTGGACCTATCTAGTACAGAATATCAGACAATTTCCCTGATTGGCTTTGTGAGGCAATCATCTGCAAGTTCTCAATCTCGCCGACAATGATTTAATGGGAGTTCTTCCAGATTGTTGGGACAATTCATTTAATTTGACGATCATTGATTTCTCATACAACAAATTATTAGGAGGCATTCCTAGTTCAATGGGATTTCTTAGTCAATTGGAATCATTGCATTTGGAAAATAACCACCTCTCTGGTAAGATTCCTTTGTCTCTAAGAAAGTGCAAACAATTGGTTACCATTGACCTTGGCAATAATGAGCTATCTGGCAGTATACCTTAATGGATTAGAGAGAGCCTATCATCATTGAGAGTTCTTCGTCTCCGATCAAATATGTTGGATGGTGATATTCCGATGCAACTATCTTTTCTTGCATCTCTTCAAGTGTTAGATCTTGCTGGCAACAATCTTTCAGGAACTTTGCCACCATCATTTGGCAATTTAAGCGTCATGACTGTGATACAAAATGGAGCGAACCTTTTCTTTCTCAAAAGCCTACTATTACACTGAGAATCTCCAGATAAGCACGAAAGGTTCGGAACTTACATTCACTAGTATGTTGTCATTTGTGACAAGCATAGACCTTTCCAATAACAATATTACTGGAGAGATTCCTGAAGAGCTTACAAACCTTCATGGACTTTATTTCTTGAACTTATTAAGGAATCATTTGATAGGAAGAATTCCAAATAATATTGGTGCTTGGGGGCAATTGGAGTCGCTGGATCTATCGATGAACAACCTATTAGGCACAATTCCTGCAAGCATTACTGCTTTGGATTTTTTGAGCCACTTGAACTTGTCCCACAACAATCTATCAGGAAGGATTCCATTTGGCAACCAACTTCAAACTTTGACAGATTCATCCATCTACAGTGGCAATCAGTATCTCTGTGGACAACCAATATAAAAGTGCCACAGTGGTGAACCTACTGAAGGTCCAACGGTTCATGGAGGAGAGGAAGAACTAGAAGAAAATTCAAATGATACAGAAATGATATGGATTATGTTAGCATTACTATAGGATTTGTGGTTGGCTTCTGGGGTTTTCTTGGTGCAATGATGATTAGAAGGAGCACAAGATTTGCTTATATCCAATTCATTGACAAGTTATGTGATTGGATTTATATGGCTGTGGTGTTTAATTTCGTTAGGTCAAAGTCCAAAGGAAACCAAAGACACGTAAGCATTTGCTCTTCCTTATCTATGGAATATTAGAATAAATAAAAATGACTGAAAATCGCTTCTATGGTTTAAGTATTAAGGACTTCAAAATATTGATCCACTCTAATTGAGTAAAGTTCTTATAGAATCTTATCTCAAGTTATGTTTGCTATATGCTGAAATTTTTCTTTCAATGCCTTTATATATAAAAGTGATGGGCAGAATGTTTACTATTTTACTTGGAGAAAGAAAAATCTTTTCAAGCTTTTCTACCATCATTTGCAAATAATTTATGTGTAGTTTTCTTCATGTTGTGTTTATCATGATCTGCTAATTTTAAAATATAAATGTAAATATTTTCGTAAACATAAGGAAAAAAATGCTACCTAAATAAATGGCTAATATGCAATTTAGTGCATATCCTTGTTGTTTTTTAAAAAGTAATTCTTAGGCATAAGAAGTCTTAACCCACAATTTAATTTTTTTCAAACCTCGCTGTCACCATATCAACGATCGGTCAATAGTTGTTTAACCAGCTTGCACTTTATTATGAATGACAAACCATGATGCTGTTTTAATTAACTAAACCATCAAACTTTATTTTAATGACAGCTTGTGGATTAAGATAGAGGATGGAATTTAGCCTAGGCATGGGGAAAGTATTTATGCATGACCCAAAGGGAACAAAAATCTTCTATAGTAGGTACAAAAGCTTTGCA
>UESW01004803.1:689602-725953 GCA_900491605.1 Calamus simplicifolius
TGTGCTGGTCACGGACCTGAGGGTCCCATGCTGCTTAATGATCTCCTTGGCGAGAAGGTTATGGGGGACACTGTTGGGGGTCCCTCTTCCTCTACTTCTTAAATGAAGATTCTTATTTGGAACGTTCGTGGGGCCCTGAAACCCTCCTTTCGTTCTTCTTTTGGAAGGCTTCAGCAGCTTCATAACCTTGACATCTGTATTTTGACGGAGACTCGTCTTTCAGGGGATAGTTTGTATCGCCTTTGGAGGCAGATTTCTAGATTGTGGAATTCTTATGCTATAGATTCTGTTGGTCTTTCTGGAGGCATTTTGGTTCTTTGGAGATCGGATAGAGTCCGTGTGGATGCCTTTCATGATTGTGGCCAGCAGGTTGCTTTAGTTGTTTCCGAAGGGTCCTCAGCACCTTGGCTGCTTTCGAGAATTTATGCCAGTACTGAGTTTAGGATGCGCCGAGTGCTTTGGGATGAGATCCAACTGCTTCTTGGCCAGGGTTTTCCCTCCCTCATTGCTGGCGATTTTAACTGTATTGTGGTGGCCTCTGAGAAGCGAGGAGGTAGACAATTTGTTGCTTCCTCGGGCATTGTTGAGTTCAGGAACTTTATTGCCTCGGCAGATCTTTTGGATTTGGGTTTTACTGGACCCCGGTTCACCTGGTGCAATAATCGTTAGGGTTCTGCTAGAGTCTGGGAGAGACTGGATAGGGCTTTGGTTTCTGCCAACTGGCTTCAACTCTTTCCTTCTGCTACTGTTACTCATTTGCCAAGGATCGGGTCTGACCATTGTCCTATCCTCATTTCTACTGAATTGCCTCTTCAGCGGTCTAGACAGTTTAAGTTCGAAAAGTTCTGGACCTTTTATTCTTCTGCGAGATATATCATTTCTCAGGTCTGGCGGTTGCCGGTTAGAGGGTGTGCCTCTTACAGACTTTCTAGACGGCTCCTTCTTGTCAGTCGTAGGCTTTCTAGCTGGAACAGGAGGGAGGTCGGAAATATTTTGAGGCAGGTTGAACATGCTGAGTCTATTATCTCTTCTTTGCAAGACAAGGAGGATCAGCAGGCTTTCTCCTTGATGCGGATCTGTCGACTCTCAGATCCACTTTAGCTGTCCACCATTCTCTTATGTTGCAGCAGGAAACTTATTGGAGGCAAAGGTCCCGTATTCAGTGGATTAAGGAGGGTGACCGTAATACGAGATTCTTTCATCAGACTACTCTGCGGCGCCGATCGGCGAATCGTATCAGATGCATTGATGATGAGGAGGCCATTCTGTCGAGGATCCGCAGGCGATCAGGGATCAGTTCGTTAACTTCTTTCAGACCAGATGGACTGAGATGTCAGGGGTTGGGTTCCCAGTTTCTCCGATTCTTCCTCCTTATAAGGTCTCTGATGTGGAGAATGACAGTCTTATCAGACCTCTTACTATGGAGGAGATTCGCCTCGCTTTATGGGAGTGGGTCCTGACAAGGCTCCGGGACCTGATGGGTTTCCGTCCTTGTTCTTCCGCCATTATTGGAACATTGTTGGTCTGGATGTGGTCTCTGCTATCCAGTCTATTTTTTGGTCACTCATATGCCTTCTGACTGGAAGCGGACTCTTGTTACCTTGATTCCCAAACGTCCTGAGGCTTCCTCCCATATGCATTACCGGCCCATTAGTCTGTGTACCACTTTATACAAAATATGTGCTCGAATTTTAGTAACTCGTATGGCTTTGGTTATGCCTCGTCTTATCTCTCAGGAGCAGGGTGCTTTTCTTAGAGGTCGCAGTATCACGGATAACGCCCTGTTGGCCCAGGAGTTTATGCATGACCTTCACCGAGTGTCGGGACGTAACTGCCTCATGGCTATTAAGCTTGATATGGAGAGGGCTTATGATAGACTGAGGTGGGACTTTCTTTGCAGTACTCTTCATGAGTTTGGCTTCCATGAGGTTTTTGTCGACTGGGTGATGGAGTGTGTCCAAAGGCCGTCTTTCTCTCTTATGATTAATGGCGGTCGTACGGAGTTCTTCCACTCGGCGATGGGTTTAAGACAGGGATGTCCTCTTTCTCCATTCTTGTTTATTCTCTCTGCCGATGCTCTATCCCGGGAGCTTTCTTTGGCTACGCGGACTTCTGACATTGACCCTTATGCTGCTGGCCCCCTTGGCCCTTCGCTGTCCCATTTACTTTTTGCTGATGATTGTCTCCTGCTGGGGAGGGCTACTACCAGCAATGCCTCCACCTTTGCTTCCATCCTTCACTCCTATTGTCATGCCTCGGGGTAGTGTGTCAATCTCAGCAAATCGCTTATTTGTTTTAGTCCGAGGACATCCCTTTCTGTGAAGAGGGCTATATCTCAGATTATGGGCATTCCTACTCAGTCCGATCGGATGTCCTATTTGGGGATTCCTATTTCTAGGAGACGGCCTCGGTGTTCGGACTTTAGTTATCTGGTGAGGTGGATCCGTGATCGTCTGGACGGCTGGCAGGTGTCTGGTCTTTCTATGATGGCGCGGATTACCCTGATCCGTCTGTGCTCTCATCGATGTCTGCCTATCTATTATCTAACACTGCTATTCCGTTGGCTTGTCTGCGGAAGATTGAGAGATATTTTCGTGACTTTCTTTAGGCTTCGAGTCAAGATGGCCACGGTATTCATCTTCTGGCTTGGGACTCTGTCTGCTTGCCTTTGGCTGAGAATTGTCTTGGTATCCAGTCGCTACTTCTCAGGAGAGAGGCTCTGATAGCTAGGCATGCCTCCCGGTTCGTTCTTGATCCGAATTGCCTGTGGAGTTCATTTATGCGTGCCAAGTACGGCAGCTGGAATTCTTCCTCTATTCTCAGGCTACCCGGGGGCATTCTTTTTATTGGAGAGAGGTTTGTCGTTATGCTTCGACTATCCTGGATTGTACCTCTTGGATCATCGGGGACGGTTCTTCGGTGGATGCCATTCAGGATGCATGGATTGCTGACCTTCCTCTGTCGCGTTGGCCCACTTTTATCTGCCCTGATATTCCTCATGGTATGCGTGTCAGTGACCTTATATCCGTCGACTGCCCTTCCTGGTCGTATTCTCGGGTGGCTAGTTACTGCGGGACTGAACTCTGTCGGCGTATTCTCTCCATACCTCTGTCTCCATCTGCTAGTATTGATACCAGGGTCTGGAGGAGATCATGCTTGTCTCGTGCTCCCATGAGGGACCTCCTCTCTATGTTCAGAACTTATCCTCAGGATTCGAGGGATTGGGATTGGATTTGGCAACTGTCTGTTCACCCTAGAGTGCGACTTTTCATCTGGAAACTTGCTCAGGGTATTTTTCCTACCTGCTTCCTTCTCTCGCATCGTGGTTTGAGTATTCAGCCTACTTGCCCGGTGTGTGATACCGAGGAGGAAACAATTGATCATGCTATATTCTATTGTGCCAGGGCTTGTCAGATTTGGCAACTCTCAGGTACTTATCCCTGGGTGGACAGTTCTGCCTCCCACCGTATTTCTTTCCTGAGATTGCTGAAGCAGGGATTAGGAGGGGTTACTCACCAACGGGGCTCACTCTTGGCTTATATTGCTTATCAGATATGGCTTTCCCGGAATTAGATTGTGTTCTCAGATACGGTTCATTCTCCTCGTAGGATCCTCAGGATGGCTTCCTCCCTCTTTGCTGAGTACTCATCCCATCAGGAGTCCTTTGATTTTGCGAACCTTGGACACTGGGTCTCCCTGCTGCTGCGGCAGTGAACCGGCGTACGGTTTTCATTTCTTGGGAGCCCCCTCCTCCAGGGTTTGTTAAAATTAACTTCGATGGGAGTGTCCGGGGTAGAAGTGCTGTCTCTGCTTATGTTATTCGTGATGCTGATGGCAGGATGCTGGCGGCTCGATGATTTAGCCTTCTTGATCCCTCGGTTCCAATGACTGAGCTCTATGCGGCTTGGGCCGGTTTATCCTTCGCCATTCGAACTCTTGGCGCCCGCAAGCTCATCATTGAAGGGGACTCCATTATCGTTATTCGATGGATTCGTCAGCAGTATAGTTCTCGTTTTCCTTCTATTCCTATCTTATGTGATATCTGAGCTATGATCTTGGAAGCTTCCAACATTCAGATCCGCCATGTCTATCGTGAGGCCAATGTTGTTGCGGACTGGATTGCGGCCAGGATGGCCTCTCACTCTGGGCATTAGATATAGAGACCGAGCGACTTCTGCCCTCTGATTATGTCCCAGTTATTAGTTTCAGATGTAACGGGTCCGTCCCGACCTAGGGTGGTGTGAATCACCATCTGTACCAAAAAAAAAAAAAATAATAAGCACTTAATGCAATTAATTTGCAATGGCTAGTGATTTATAAGAATTCTTTAATCCAATGATAAAAAATTTAGTCCTCTCATACTGTGCGTGGTTGGTTCATCGTAGTTCTCCGCAACAAATAGAAACCAAACTGTCTCACGAAGCATGATTGTCAGATCAGGCTCGGATATTGACTTGGCCAAAGGCTCAGATCACCGTATCATAGGTTCAACCGTTGGGTTACTGGTTGAACCATCGTTCAATTATTTTAATATAAAAATATATTTATATTAATAAAAAATAATTTTAAATAAAAAAATTAAGGTTAACATGATAATAAAACTTGTGACCCCATCTGGTTCAAGATGGATTGACCGGTTCATGGGTGAACCGGATGGGTTTACTGGGTTTTATGTTAGAACTGGATCGGATTGGCCTTCGGGTCCCAGTTCAACCGGTCTAACCAGCCGGTTCGGTCCGATTCTAACAACTATGCCACCAAGGTGCTGAAAAGTCTTCCGAGTTGACTCAGAATATTAATTGCAAAGATTGTATATAAATCTAAGAGACTTTGATAAAGAATTCGGGGGGAAAAAATCCATTTTAAATGTTTATGATTAGAAATGCTGCAATGAGTGTTTGCTCAGACCGTCGAAATATGAGAGGCTCGTTGAAGAAAGGTAGGCATTAATGGAGGTTGATATCACAAATTGTTCTTTGCAACAATTTTAGGATCACAGAAATTTAGAAGGGACATCAGGATGCATTTTATATTGAAGCTTGCTGCTTCAATAAAGGTTAGTAATTGTTATAACACTCTTATCTAAAATAACCATTAGTTTTATCCAAAAAAATAACACGCTATAATAGTTCAAAGTTTCTATTTTAGTTATAATGGTTTTTTTTTTCTTTTTCTTTTTTATAGTGGGTAGGGGAGCAGGGTCACAATAAATCAAGATTGTTTTTGTACTCAAATCGAACTTTCTCATGGTGGCAATGTCCCAGTCAATCTAGAGAGAGAAATACCAAGGTTTTTCTCTTATCCAACAAGTAACAACTCAACTCGTCCAAAAAATAATTAAAAATTTATTATTTAAACTTTTTTTATCCTATATAAGTACTTATAATTTTTTTAGTATATAACCAATGTGGGGCTTCACTAGCATATACTTTGATACTTCCTCCATTCAAGCCTTGACATCCTCATTTGACTAAGAATCCATATTAACATTCATATTCAATCACATGGATCATAAAATAGATCTATTTTGATAGTATTTATAATAATTAATAACATTATTTAAAAAAGATTAACCAAAAATTTATTATTTAAACTTTTTGATCTTATGTCATAGGTATCCAAGATTTTTTATTAAATAATTGATGTAAATTAAACACTTATCAATATGAGCTTTCACATCAACTCATTCTGTTCTTCATCTTCTCTTCATGGGAGCTCACACCATCAAAATAGGTTCTTTGCCTTCACTTTCCTGAGATGTAAAAGGCTCTTTCTTGACCTTAGGGCACTTTTTGTTGGCTTCAAGCATTCAATTTGGAAGCCCACAAAGCTGATTTGTTATATGCCTTCTTCCCTTGATCAAGCATGTTGAATTTGCATCCTTCCTTTTTTTTTCAAAAATAAAAAATAAAAAGATAAAATGGTAGTCAATCCACAAGCAGATCTCAATTGCCTCACGAACAAGGACTAAGGTGCAACTCATAGATATGCTTTCTATAAGCTGAAATTTTTGTTTGGATGCTTTCAATGTCCAAATAGTTTATGTAAAGTTTTCTTTGTATTATATGATATGCTAATATAAATATAAATATTTTTGTTAAACATAACTGAAAGAATGTTGCGTGAATAAATAGGCTAATATGATTTAGTGCATATTCTATTTTTTTCTTTTTTTTATTTCTAAATAATTCTTAAGCAAAAGGATTCTAAACCCTCAACTAAATTTTTTAAGCCCTACTCCCATGGTGTCTACCGTCTGTCTATGGTTGTTTACCCACTAACACATTATCATGGATGATAAAGTTAGAGCCAGAGCATAGCGTTGCTTTCTAAGTCTTAAGTCTAGGCATGGGGATAGTATATATTAGCGACCCAAAGATCACGTTGAGATCATGGATGACAAAGTTAGAGCCAAAGCATAGCGTTGCTTTACAAGTCTTAAGTATAGGCATGGGGAAAGTATATATTAGCGACCCAAAGATCACATTGAGATCACTATCATTGAAAGAAACTTTAAAATAATAAAAAAAAACATTAATAATCGAATGGGGTTGAAAGAAACTTTGATTTGATCAAAAAGCATTAATATGAGTGGGGCTCGCTTCTTTCTCTGTTTGAAAATGAGGTAAAGGAAGTATCGAGGAAGGAACACCTTAGCTCAAGAAGAATGATACAAGACAGACGTAGAATTTTGTGCCTAGTTATGAGACTTGGATGGAGGACTTACTCTAGATTATTAGTAATAGGTAACTTACTCTAGATTATTTTTATCATTGTTGATGCCCTGCTCGAACTGCGTACCAAATGTTTAGATAATTTTCCCCCAGCCCCCATCCATTCTATGCTTTCATTCATACTAAATAAATTATGAAATAGCAATGATGATTCTTAGCTTAAATTGTAATTATCAACCTATGAATGACCATCGTTGCATCTGAAATGTAGAGGTAATCCGCGTAGAGATGTATTTATAGGCCCATTTAGTCCGCTGGAACCATCTTCTTGAAATTGAAATTAGAATTAAAATTATTGATTTCAATTCTAAGCATTTGTTTGGAAGGAATTAGAATTCAACTCCGATTCTATTTGAAATTTAAATATTAAATTCTCTTTGAATTGAAAATTTGTTCAAGCCAACTCTAACACCACATATCTTACAAATTTATAATATATGTTTTATATAATATTAATTATATATTAATATATAATTGTATATAATATATATATATTATTATGATATATAATAATATCTTATAATATATAACTTTATATATATAATTTTTATTATTAGTAAGATTTAGAAATTATATTAAATGAAATAGATGAAAAGAATGGTTTTGATTTTAGTGAAATTGGATTTTAATTCTGACTCCAACTGTGATGTCAAATTATATGGCTTTAAATTTTTGCAAACCTCATCCTCACAGCATCAACCATCGGTCCAAGGTTTGTTTACCAGCTTGCATGATATCATGGATGATAGGCTGAAGCCAGCATGATGTTACTTTAGCTAAGCCATCTAAATAAATTTATTATAATGACTCCTTAACGGATTGGAAGTCTCAAGTTTACACGCGTAACCCAAATATCACGGTAACCCGAAGAACAAGTTGAGGACCCCATCGTTTCACTGAAAGAAACTATGAAATAATAATAAAAAAAAGGCGTTAATAATTGAGTGGAGTTCTCTTCTTTCTTCGCATGAAAATCACTAAATAAGGTCCAAGAAGTGACGAAATAAGAATGACTTCAAATTAAAAGTTTCCATCTAGCCGTAGTGGCAGCGACTTTGAACGTGCCTTTTTGAATTCAGTCTATTCTTTTGAAAGCTTTATTGGAAGCTTGGAAGTTGGAACCAGGCTTCTAGTCATAACAGCTCAGCAACATTATTGTTCTTCCATGACTGGGTTTCGATCAACCAATAGGTGACACTTGAGATCTCATGGCATCCACCAATAAATATTCCATTCCTCTTTTTCACGTCATATGGTTTGGGTTCCTCCTTTACTTTGGATCTGCGCATGCAACTATAAATTGAAGTAGAAGGATTAAGCTTATCTATGTTAATTAAACTATATTAGATTGAATAAAAATATTAAGAATATGAAAGAAATGTTTAAAATAATTTTATTCTATTAATATTTGTTGAATATAGCTGTTAATTATTCATAAGGTTCAATTATATACTTATATATAATTAAGCAACATTAAAGTAAATATAAAAATGCATAAATAACATCTATATATGGAATACAAATATAAATAATTTATTTGCTTATATTAGATTGGATTTAGATTTGATCTAGCTCGAGTTGATTTAGAACCATATTTGACTTGAGTTGAGGACTAATTCAAATCAAATCTTAGTTAAAATTAAGTTAGAATTTTTGAAGTCCAACCCAACTCACGACTTATAAAACTAATCCTGTCTCCCTTGGTTCTCAACAAGCTACCATCCCTTCGCTCCTTGGCATAGGGATCAGATCTCATGGCTTCAACCAACAATTCCATTCTTCATGCTCATGAAATTTGGATTGGGCTCCTCCTCCTTTTTATTGGATCCATGCAGCTGTGTCTCTGTTTCAATGGAAATAGTTCTAAGTCAGGAAGCTGCATAGAAATGGAAAGGAAGGCACTTCTCAGTATACGAGAGGGCATCTATGATGCCCACAAATGGCTTTCTTGGAATGGCAAAGACTGCTGCAAATGGAGAGGAGTCCAGTGCGACACCATGACCGATCACGTTGTAAAGCTTGATCTCCACTACCCTTATGATCCGTTTGATCCGGAACATTTCTTTGGCAGCAAAAGTGAGGTAAGTCGTTCTCTTCTTGACTTGAGACATTTGAATTATTTAGATTTGAGCATGAACAATTTTGGCCGTGCCCCAATCCCCCGCTTCATTGGATCTCTTGCCAAATTAGAGTATCTAAACCTCTCTTATGCTGAATTTGGTGGAACCATCCCTCATCAACTCGGGAACCTCTCAAGCTTGGTCTACCTTGATCTCTCTGGTTCTTCTTTGCATGTGGATGACCTTGGCTGGTTATCTCAGATGCATTTCTTGCAGTATCTTGATATGAGTTATGTCGACCTCTCAAAAGCATCCAATTGGTTTCATGTAATCAATATGCTCCCTTCTCTCTCTGTCCTGCGTCTGTCTGGGGCTTCTCTCCTTGGCCTTCCCTCTATACTATCCCATGTTAACTTCACTTCTCTTACTGCACTTGACCTTTCTGAGAATAACTTTGCATCAAGCATACCCGGTTGGCTCTTTAACCTTAGCAGCCTTGAACATCTCGATCTTGGGCTCAACTTTTTCCATGGTAGTATACCGCTTGCGATTGGGAATCTCAAGAAGCTTCAAGTCTTAGATCTCTCACAGAACAGGTTCAATGGAGACATCCCAGAAATAGTTTATAGTCTCAAGAGCTTGCGGTCCATAGATATATCATTCAACAGCATCATTGGGAGTATATCGGAAGCTGTGGAAAATCTCAAAAGTTTGGAGTACTTAGATTTCAGCACAAACCTTATCAGTGGTGAAATACCAAAGACCATTTTTAGTCTTCCAAAGTTGCAGTTTTTATCCTTGGGAAATGTTGATGCTGAATTCCCTTCCAACAATATTGGTGGAGTGCTGCCAAGAACCGTTGGGAACCTCACATGCTTGCAATACTTCTCTCTATCTTTCAACAAAATCAAAGGAACGATACCGGAAAGCATTGGAAATTTGCACAATTTACAGGAATTAGATTTATCCTCCAATCAAATTAGTGGAGAGATACCGGAAAGCATTGGAAACTTGCACAATTTACAGGAATTACATTTATCCTCCAATCAAATTAGTGGAGAGATACCGGAAAGCATTGGAAACTTGCACAATTTACATGTAATAGATCTATCCTCAAATCAAATTAGTGGAGAGATACCGGGAACCATAGGGAATCTCCACGAGTTGGATCAGTTATGGTTATCAGACAATGCTATCAGTGGGCAGATACCAGAGACAGTAGGAAATCTTCATAACTTGGAGAGCATATTTGGATCACAACAGTCTTAGTGGTCCTTTGCCCAATCAGATAGGAGAGCTCCAAATTTTGCAACAGATTGATGTTAGTGTTAATTCCTTAGCAGGTGTACTGACTGAAGCCCATTTTGCCAACCTCACATTCTTAGGCTCTTTGGATCTGTCTAATAATTCCTTAACTGTTAATGTGAGTCAAGGTTGGCATCCTCTATTTTCAGCATGGGCAATCATAATGAGGTCTTGTTTACTCGGGCCCAAATTCCCTCCATGGCTTCGGAACCAAGCTGATTTGCATATGTTGGACCTATCTAGTACAAAAATATCAGACAATTTCCCTGATTGGCTTTGTGAGGCAAATTATCTGCAAATGCTCAACCTTGCTGACAATGATTTAACGGGAGTTCTCCCTAACTGTTGGGATAATTCATTTTATTTGATGGTCATTGATTTCTCATACAACAAATTGTCAGGAGGCATTCCTAGCTCAATGGGATCTCTCAGTCAACTGGAAACATTGCATTTGGAAAACAACCGCCTCTCCCATGAGATTCCTTTGTCTTTAAAAAATTGCACACAATTGGTGACCATGGACCTTGGCAATAATGAACTATCTGGCAGTATACCTCAATGGATTGGAGAAAACCTATCATCATTGAAAGTTCTCCGTCTCCGATCAAATATGTTCGATGGTGATATTCCTATGCAACTTTCACTTCTTGCTTCTCTTCAAGTGTTGGATCTTGCCGACAACAATCTTTCAGGAAGTTTGCCACCATTACTTGGCAATTTAAGTGCCATGACTGTGATACAAAATGAGAGCAAATCTTTTTTTCCTCAAGTCCTCTATTACACCGAGAATCTCCTAATAAGCACAAAAGATTTGGAACTTACATTCACTAGTGTGCTCTCGCTTATGATAGGCATCGACCTTTCGGACAACAATATTTGGAGAGATTCCTAAAGAGTTTGCAAACCTTCATGGGCTTTGTTTCTTGAACTTATCAGGAAATTATTTAACAGGAAGGATTCCAAATAATATTGGTGCTTTGGGGCAGTTGGAGTCACTGGATTTGTCGATGAACAACCTATCTGGCACAATTCCTGCAAGTATCGCTGCCTTGGATTTTTTGAGCCACTTGAACTTGTCCCACAACAATCTATCAGGAAGGATTCCATTCGGTAACCAACTTCAGACCTTGACTGATCCATCCGTCTACAGTGGCAATAAATATCTTTGTGGACAGCCAATAGGAAAGTGCCCTGGTGATGAACCTGCTGAAGGTCCAACAATTCATGGAGGAGAAGAATCGGAAGAAAATCCAAATGATTCAGAAATGATATGGGGTTATGTTAGCTTTGCTCCAGGATATGTGGTCGGCTTTTGGGGTTTTCTTGGCGCAATGATGATCAAAAGGAGCACAAGATTTGCTTATATCCAATTCATCGATAAGATATGTGATTGGATTTATATGGCTGTGGCGTTAATTTTTGCTAGGCCAAAGTCCAAGGGAAACCAAAGATGCATGTAAGCATTTGCAAGGTTGTAATGCTCTCCCTTATCTATGGAATATTAGAATAAATAAAAATTACTAGTAACCACTTCCATGATTTAAGTATTAAGGACTTCAAATTGACTGAGTTATTTGAGCAAAGTTCTCATAGAATCCTGACTCAAGTTATGTTTGCTATATGATGAATTTTTCTTCAATGCCTTTACTAGTATAAAAGTGGTGGGTGGAATGCTCACTGTTTTACTTTGGAAAAAAAAACCTTTTCATGCTTTATTCTATCATTATTTTTAAATAATTTATGTATAGTTTCTTCATGCTATGACTATCATGATATGCTAATTTAAAAATATAACTGTAAATATTTTCGTAAACATAAGGAAAAAAAATGTTGCCTAAATAAATAAGCAAATATGCAATTTAGTGCATATCCTTCTTGTTTTTAAAAAATAATTCTTAGGCAAAGGGAATAAGCAATATGCAATTTAGTGCATATCCTTCTTGTTTTAAAAAATAATTCTTAGGCAAAGGGAGCCTAAATCTACGGTTACATTTTCCCAAACCCCACTTGACGGCATCAATCATCAGTCAAAAGTTGTTTATCACCTTGTACATTATCTTTAACGACAAACCATAATGCTGCTTTAACTAAACCGTTGAACTTTATTTTAATGATAACTTGTGGACTGGGGTAGGGGATGGAATTTAGCCTAAGTGTAGGGAAAGTCTTTATGCCTGACCCAAAGGGAACGGAAATCTTCTGTAGTAGATACAAGCTTGTGTCTAAATTGCCCGTATATATCCTATGCAAGATAGAAACAGCTATTCATCATCCCCATTTCATCCTCTATTATAGTATCTAATAAATTCTTCTCTATTTCTCAAATATATCACAACCATGGTGATGCCTAAAGTTTCATCATATTTTATTGTACAAATCTTGTACCTCAGAGTATTTGTATTCAACTCAATCTTGTCCATTGGAGCATAGCTAGGTTGGAATTTAGGACTTACTTGATATAATTGTTCAGATGAGTTGAGAGTTGTTTGGCAACCTCTAAGGATGATAATGGGGATAGAGAATCTTGATGCCCATGCGGAATCATATTAACGGAAATGGATTTGGAGGAATTAAATGGGAATGGAGGTAGGAAATTTTTTTTTAAAGCTATCGGATTTGGGTTTGGGTTTGAGTTTGGAAATGGGAGCTTTTAGAACAGACGTAGAATTTTTTTAGGCCAAGGAAATCCTACCCTCAACCCACGGCCAGAATGTAATTGTCAGCAGCTCAAACGACGACAGACAACCATCAGCATTGAGACGGAAGGGAGAATTTTAAAACTAAACTGAGGATTAGAGCCTCATTTGAGGATCACATAGGGCTCATTGTCGCTTCTATTTATTTTATTTATATCTTTTTGGTTTTCATATGATGTTAGGGGGTTTTCTTGACGGAAATTCCGAGGTCTCATATTGCGAATTCTTAGGCTGAGGTTTTTATTAGAAATTGTTGCCGTCGGGATTTGTCCTCCGACTCGGGCGTGGCCGGTCTCCTGATCAGGGCTTCCTCCTGGGCGGACCTGCACAGAAGTCTTCACGCGAGAGGCATTGGAGGTGGCCCTCCGCGGAAGACCCTTCGACGCTCAAGTCAGCGGGGATCGACGATCAACAGAAATGAGGAGAAGGATCTCTCTAGGGAGTCCCTCTAGGGGTGGCTGATCGGGAGCTCTGGGGGAGCACCGACGAGCAGTGAGAGTAAGTGAGTGTGGGAGTAAGCCAGGGGCCGTGAGCGCATACCTGAGAGAATCTGGGAATGTTGTATTTATAGGCAATCACCTGGATCTTGAGCGCCTTTAGAAGGTTCGAAGGTTGTTGGGATTCGAATCAAGCTGTTATGAAGCCGGTGGGATCCGTATCTTGTCTGTTAAAAGATCGATGGCTGGGAGAGCCCCCTGATGGCCTGAAATCTGATGAGTGTGTAGGTCCTAGACCGTTATTCTAGATCCTAGACCACTCCTCAATATGATTCTTTGATTGGGATTCTGTTACGATAGGCCTAGGCTCTCCCGCGTTGGGTTCCACGGAGGGAGATGTCGAGTCGTAGATTGCTCACGGAAGCCGAGCTATGGAAACTCTGGGAGACCAAGCTATGGAAGCCCAGAAAAGCCAAGCTATGAGAAGCTCGTGGGAGCCGAGCTATGGGTAGCTCGGGGAAGCCGAGCTATAAGTAGCTCGGAGAAGCCTAGCTATGGGAAGCTCAGAAGAGCCGAGCTATAGGAAGCTCGTAGGAGCCGAGCTTCGGGAAATTCGGGGAAGCCGAGCTATGAAAAACTCAGGGAAAGTCGAGCTATAGGAAGCTCGGGGAGAGTTGAGCTACGGGAAGCTCGGGGAGCCGAGCTATAGGTAGCTCGGGAAAGCCGAGCTTCGGGAAGCTCGGGGGAGCCGAGCTATAGGTAGCTCGGGGAAGCCGAGCTACGGAAGCTCGAGGAAAGTCGAGCTACAGGAAGCTCGGAGGAAGCTAAGCTATAGGTTGCTCGACCTGCTGGACCACATTAGTTTAGCTCGTTCCTCGGGGGCATATTGTAGCGGGCGGGGGAATGGGGCTGATCCTAGCCCTTCGCACGGTTATCAACATAATGACGATTCTACCCCTCAACAAAAATGATATCTTATGCTGAAACTATGATATGTCAATACTTTCCAACAATTTCATCCGCTGGTACAGAAGGTCAGGAAAGAGCATCAACCATTCCTTATATGCTTTTCTTCTTGCACTGTTTGGAGTTCGTAGGGAATCCAATTTAGCATTAACGGGCCCATGTTAGACATTCTATTATCACCAAATTAGGCAGCATCTATTTTGGAGCTTAAAATTACACATCTGTGACCTGAGGGAAACTGACATCTTTTAATAATATTCATGGCAGCAAAGGCGAGTTTGATCCCTGGTGCCAGGTCCATCTCATATGATGACTGAATTTGGCATTTCATCAAAATCCCTGGTGCCTGGTCCATCTAATTTGGCTTAACATCAAAATCCTCAGTCTCTAAAAAATATATGATAAATTGTTACAAGCTAACAACTTAGTATGAATTCTTATATATATAATTGTGTGGTGAATATAAAATATATATAATATAAAGATAATATAACTAACAAAATAACTCAATCTACAATTATAATGTCATAAAGCAATATATCAAATAAAAGAAAATATGTTATTGGTTTTTACCTTTTACGTCGTTGGACTACATCATCTCAATCATCAACCAATTTATGTTGCTTGTTATAAACCAAGTCCAACCCCCATCCAAGCCGGTACTGAACTGGTTAATTTGATCAAAGTAAGATTGGGTCAAGGCTTAAGTTAATTTAATTAAGATCCACTTAGACTAATTTCACTCTAATTGAAACTTTAGATCCTCTAATTAAGGCTGTAATCCATACTTAAATTAGATCTGCAATAGCTTAATTAGGTCAATTTGGGCTTCATTAGATCACTAATCCTCTAATTAGGGTTAATTTGATTAATTACAGTTTAAATGGGCCACCTTAGGTGTAATTGGGCTTGAACCCACATTAATTAGGCCCAAATTAGCATTCTGGTTCACTAATTTGTGTCTAATTCAAGTTATGGTTCACTAATTAGCCTTAATTTAGGTTCTGGTTCGGTGGAATAATGGGTCCAGGCCTAATTCTAGTCCATCAAGTTAAGCCTCATTTAGGCTCTGGTTCAGGTTTTGGTTTGCTGAAGTCAAAATGGTTCATGTATAGTTTAGAAAGATCAGCTACCATTTGTTTTGGTTTGGTTTCGATCATGCATTTGCTTTATTTGCCTTTATATTTATGTTCTGCTTGAGCTTAAATCATCTCCATGGGCAGTCCACTTTCCTCAATATAATAATAAGCACTTAATGCAATGAATTTGCAATGGCTAGTGATTTATAAGAATTCTTTGATCCAATGATCAAAAATCTAGTCCTCTCATACCGCAGTTGGTTCATCGTAGTTCTCGCAGCAAATAGGAACCAAACTGCGTCACGAAGGCGCTGGAAAGTCTTCCAAGTTGACTCAGAATACTAATTGCAAAGATTTTATATAAATCTAAGAGACTTTGATAAAGAAATCGGGAAAAAAAATCCATGTTAAATGTTTATGATTAGAAATGCTGCAATGAGTATTTTGCTCAGACCGTCTAAATATGAGAGACTCGTTAAAAAAAGATAGGCATTAACGGAGGTTCATATCACAAATTGGTCTTTGCAACAATTTTAGGATCACAGAAATTTAGAAGGGACATCAGGATGCATTATATTGAAGCTTGCTGCTTTAATAAAGGTTAGTAATTGTTATAATTGATGTGGCTGATCAAGCCGCGTTAGAGTTAACGGAGGGCGCATCTGATGAAACCCTCACCTCGGCCTCCGATTCCCCTCAGCCTCGGACTTCATCCCTTCGGCCTTCAGCTGCGGTTCCCCTCGGCCTCGGACCTCAAGTCTCCTTGGCCTCGAATCTCAGGTCCCCCTACCTTAAGCCGTCTGACACTGCCACGTGGCCTACCATCCATTTGCAGCTGCCACATGGCCCACTAACTATCTGCAACTGCGCTTGGTCACTACTCGTAACGGTGCACGCCTGACACGACTAGACCCACCTGCCACATGTGGTGCCGCGCCTAGCAGGTGGCTGGTGGGCGAGACACCTCTGACATACGCAGTATCGGTTGCGATCTGTTTCTGTCAGCCTGGCCACCTGTCCTCTACTGGACAACAGCACCTTGGAATTAGCCACCTTCTAAAAGCGGAAAAGGGCATCTTTGAACAAGTATAAAAACCTACACTCACAATGAGCGAGGGATTTGAACTCAAGCTCTCTAGCTATTTTCTACTAGCTCTTTTCTTCACTGTTCCTGAGTCGCTTACTTGAACGTCGGAGGGTCCCCACCGGTGCAACCGGTCTTTGGGGACTTTCTTACAGGAGCTTCTTCGAGGAGGAGGATCTCCGTCTCCCGGTGTTAGAGGAACGTGACTTGGAAGCAACAGATTGGCGCAAGATAGTGATGACATGCACGCAAGAGGTTTCCACCAGCCACACAGTGGGGCATCGCCAGGGAGCTGATCTGCCGGAGGATGGTCCCCTCGCTTCCCATACCCGCATCCCCGCACCGCCATCACTACCACCACAGCAAGATGATCGGATCGCCGCTCTCGCCATGCAAGTCCAATCGTTGGTGGCGATGGTCCAGGTTCTGCAGTAGTAGCCGACAGCCGCGCAGCGGCAGCGGCAGCCGGAGCCACCCTCATCGGTCTCGGGGGTGGTCCAACCTAGCCAACATTCTTTCCAGGGTGGTCTCCCCTCCGGGAGGTCCGCCACCGCCGCGTTTCGCTCAGACATCATCGCTGGGAAGCCTCTAAGAGGCTCCGATCCCTTCTCGCCATGCCAACCTTTCCCTAAGCGGCGGCACGGGAATGAGATGGAGCGCACCCATCTGCATCACCGCTACCCCTCTCCGTCCTCGAAATCTTCAAGGGAGGGATCCTTTGATGGCTGGATAGCTCATCGGGCCGAGCGCCGACTAGATGAGTACAACCAGCGACTGAAGGAGCTCAGCCGCAGGATCATCAACCCGCCGAAGGTGAATTATGACAGCCATCCACCGCTGTCCCACCGTATCATGGAGGAACCAATTTCGACCCGGTTCTGCCTTTCTCAGCTAGATCCGTACGATGGAACCACTGACCCCCTAGACCACCTGGAGAGTTACAATGTCCTGATGCAGGTCCAGGGGGCAACTAATTCCCTACTTTGCATTGCCTTCCCTGCCACCCTTAGAAAGGTGGCCCGAGCTTGGTACTCCCGCTTGCCGCCGCGCAGTATCAACTCCTTTTGGCAGCTAGAGAGGGCCTTCCTGGCTCACTTTGATGCATGCCGAAAGATCCCGCGAGTGGCGGATAGCTTGTTCTCCATCCAGCAGAAGAGTGGAAAGTCACTAAGGGACTTCGTCGCCCATTTCAAGGAAGCTGCCCTTGAGGTCTACAACCTCGAGGACTCAATGGCCACTTTAGCCTTGAAGTGAGGGCTTCGCCCCTCTTGCTTCACCTACTCCCTTGACAAGAAGCTGCCCGATTCCTGTGCCGAACTACTAAGATGGGCACAGAAGTATATCTGCGCCGATGAGGCCGAATCCTCCCGGCACGAGGCGGATGGGAGTTCTAGCAAGAAGCATGCCCATCTCGAGCCTGCTGAGGCACGACCCAGGAGGCCGGAGCCTCCCCGCCGACCAGACAACCGACCACGAGCACTCACTCCCAAGGAGGGACCTTACACTCCTATGCTCGCCCCGACATCCCACATCTTGATGGAGATTGAGGGCGAGTCGTATTTCTAGCGCCCTCCTCCAATGAAGCCAGGGACCCCCCATAACAAAATTTGTATTGTCACTTCCATCGGGACCACGACCATGACACTGAAGACTATTGCCAGCTGAAGAAGGCAATTAAAGACCTCATCCAGCGTGGCCACCTGGGGAAGTTTGTCCAGAGGGGGAACCCGAGTGCTCCCGGCCCGTCGGAACCTTCGCCACCTAAGGTCAGCATCAATAACGCCTCAACTGAGAAGACATAGCCATAATTTTCTAAGGGGCAGGTGGCTCTCCCACGAGACCATAGGGGGATAAGGGACTAGATTCTGTAATTTCTTTTTTTAAAAGGAACCTAGAGGGGGTGGTTAACAAGAATGATGATAGCGGCATCATATCCATAACGATCGCGAAACACCCTGTAAAAAGAATCTTAGTTGACAGTGGGAGCTCAATTGACGTTTTGAGTTATGATGCCTTTGTTCGAATGTGTTGATCCACTCATTGATTTTGATGATTAATAAAGGAATTAAGTATATTCATTTGATTACTAATGGATTTCATAAGTGTTTTCAGGACTTAAATTTATTTGATCAATTTAAAGGAATTAAGAAATGATTTTTGAAACATATACAAATCAGAGATTTCAGAGCTTGGAGTCGACACCTAGAATGTCTGGAGCCGACCCTATGGCCAATTCAATTTTAATCTGATTTTTGATATAACCTGGAGCCGACACCTAGAGTTTCGGAGCCGACACCTAAGGTTTCGGAGTCGACACTTTACTGTGTCAGGAGCCGACTCCGATGCTGGAACAGAGCGATGATTTTTCTGAACATCCTGGAGCCGACACCTTCAGTTTTCGGGA
Organism: Calamus simplicifolius; assembly: GCA_900491605.1. Taxonomy (NCBI): domain Eukaryota; kingdom Viridiplantae; phylum Streptophyta; class Magnoliopsida; order Arecales; family Arecaceae; genus Calamus; species Calamus simplicifolius. Next base: position 708,368 of record UESW01004803.1, read on the forward strand.
GCCGACACTTGACGACGGCGAGCCAACACTTGCTTTTGCGGAGCCGACTCCACGACGAACTCAGAATTTACTATTTATGGAAAAACGATTCGGAGCCGACACCTGAAAAGCTGGAACCGACTCCAACCCACCTGGACGAAAAATCAAAAATGCCAGATCAGCTCTAACGGTAATTTTTTGATTTCTGACATCTAACGGCTATTTTTATGAATGGAAAATCCTTCCAAGTACACTCTAACGGCTAGATTTCCACCCAAAAATGAATCAAAGGAAAATCTATAAAAAGGGGGAAAAACAACCGTTTGAAAATATATAGAAAGAGAGAGATAGAAACGAATAGACACAATCAAAATCAAAATCCTAGAAGTCTTGAGCCGTATATCCAAGAGAGGAGCTTTCAATTTCTAAACCTTCCACTCCACAAAGCTCAAAGAAGAATCCAAGCCGTTCCAATAGAGGAAAATCGGAGGATTCTCATCTAGAAGAAAGAGACCATCTTTTCAATCTTCTCAACTACATCCACTGTGAAGAATCGGAGCTGAGGCTTGATTCAACCCAGCAAGAAGAAGAGGAAAAGAAGAAAAGAAGAAAAGCTCAAAGCCAAACAACTTCAAATCAGGCTTTTCTAAACCTATTTACTTTCTTTGAATATCTGCTCATTAAGGAGCTGTGAAATTTGTAAAACATTTATATACTTGCTTGTGCCTAGTTCAATCAAAGGGATTGAACTAGTGGAGGTTGTTAACCTCGGGTCAAGCTAGTTTTGCTTGAGTCTTGGGTTGTGCGCTGGTGAGCCCAAAAAACCAGCTGGGTTCGTTGTGATCCCGGGTAAAACAACAAGTTTGAGTTGTGAACTTGTAAAACAACTCGACTGTAATCGAGGAGATTATAGTGTGGACCCAAGTAGGATCTTGGGAGTGGATGTAGGTGTTGAATATACCGAACCACTATAAAATCTTTGTGTTTACCGTGCTTCCATTGACTCTATCTCTATCTCTGTTTTATTCACTGTACTTTGTATTTACATTGCATTTGCTTTTATTCTTCTTAAGCAAATAATTTTTAAAAGGCTAAATTTTTTAAAGAACCCAATTCACCCCTCCTCTTGGGTTGCCATCTGGGCCAACAGAATGGATTTATCTCCTAACTCCCTTCGGCCTGTCACCACACCCCTGATGGGCTTCACCGAAGATTTTGTGAGGGTTGAGGGGGAGATCACCCTCCCTGTCACTGTCGGGATGCCACCGTGTCAAAGCATGGTTTTCATAAATTTTTTAGTTGTTCGGGTTTCCTTGGCCTAAACGCCATCCTCGGGAGACCCGGTCTGAACCTTTTGGACACCGTCATTTCCACCAAAAGACTACTCATGAGGTTTCCCACCAGCAAAGGAGTCAAGGAGATGCGAGGAGAGTACAACCCACTACCACTTTGTTATCATATGGCCTTCAGCCCGCAGGGGGTGGTGATGGGGATATCAGCAAGAAGAAATGGTTGCAGACTAACACTCTTTGGTTTTGTAGTTAATCCACTTTCCGCAGGTTCCACTTACTCGAGCCAAGAGTTTCAATTTCTCAAGTGGCAACTCATGCTGCAAAATTTCAACTTCTGCCAAGTCTCAAAGTATCGACACTTCCTGCCTTGAGTCAACACTGCTATCAAGACATCAAGTCTTCTCTTTGGAAGTCAAATCTTGGAGGACACATGGAGGTATCTGATGATGACACATGGCAACTTAGAAGTCAAATCTTGGAGGACACATGGAGGTATCTGATGATGACACATGGCAAACTAAGGAGGTGCCACATGGAAGCTGGTGCAACCAAATTTTAGGGATTGATTGTAATTAGTTAGCTATATCATAACTAATCCTTAGATTGTTATGATCTTTTAGTTTTTTGGGCTGAAATTTCTGGAAGTCCTTTGGCCTATAAATAGGCCAAGCTTTCCCTCTTGTAGATATGAAGTTTGAGAAATAAAATCAAGTTTATTTGATTTCTTTTGCCAAGTGCCTTGTTCATCTTTGAGTATGAAGAGGGTGAGATGCTCTTAGTTTGAGTTGAGGCTCGTGTTTCCCTAGTCTTAGATCTAGGTCACTCCTTGAGGGAGAGGGTGAGAGGCCCAATTTGCTACTCTAAACCATTCTACCAAGGTTCCATAATAGTTTCAGGAAGAAGGACAAGTGCTACCCAAGTCTCAGCAAAATTTTTCAAATCCTTCCTTTCCTTGTTCGATTTTTTTTATTTCCTTCAATTCCTTTGCCTCCACGGTCTTACTTCTGATCACTTGCAGGTTCTCTTGAGGATGTTAGAGTTGAGGATGATGGCTCCACGTCAAGGATCAAGTGCCAAGGTGAGTTCTTAAGTAAGGAGTGTAGATCTTGTCAACCAACCCTCAATTCTTTGAGTGTTGAGTGCATCCCTTCCACTTTAAGATCTTACTTCATTGTTGAAAAAAAAAAAAAAACCTCTTGGTCCTTTAGATCTGAAGTTTTAAAGGTGGCTTAACTTAGTTTGAAGGTTTCCATACCTTTAGATCCTAATCTTTTTATTTCTTTGAAAGAAGCTTGCACAAGGGTGTTTAGATTTCTGCTTCCGGTTTGATGTTCTTCATTTCTCCCATGCATGAATTCAGCCATAGCTTGGGCTCAAATGTTCATTAAGGTGGTAATCACTTAGAACACATCACCATCCCCTCATTCCACCAATTTTTTTTCGTGCCCCATCAGCTTTGGTATCAGAGCTTTGGTCTCTAAGTTAAGCTTGTAAGTTGCTGGAATTTCTGTTCTAGTTTTAGTCCGAGATTTCCATGAATTTTTTTGTAATTTTTTAAGGGTTAAAAAATAAATAAAAATTCATTTGCTGCACTTTAGGACTTTAGGTTCCGAAATCTAAAATTAAAAAAATATTTTAGAGTTTTGGAATAAAAAAATTTGAGTTCTTAGGTTGTTTTCTGGAAGACTGTTTTGGTTCCCTCCATTAAATTTGATTTTAAAAAAATAAAAAAATAATTTTTAATTTGAGATCTGAGATTTAGACTTCAAATTCTGTTATTTTCCACTTAAAGTTTGAATTTAGAGGGGTTTTTAAATTTAAAATTTAAATTTTGAAATAGGTAGTAGAGAGTTTGTTAAGCTGCTAGAATCTTCTAGCAACTACTATCATAACAACTTCCTCAACCAAATTTTTAAAAAAAAATTGAATTCAAATTTCAAAATCTAGGATTTTCACTCTGAGATCTAACTAATTCAATTTTCATTTTGAATTTTTAAAATTTAAAACTTTAAATTTCAAATTTTCAAAACCGGGTTAGTTGAAGGTTAGTTAGAAGCTGCAAATTTTATTTAACCACTTTTACCTCCAAGAATGAAATTTTAATCTAAATTTTAAAATTTAAAAAAAAATTAGCTTCTGAAATCTAGACTTCAAGATTTGAATTTCTCAATTTAAGTTTGCATTTGCTGAATTTTAAAATTAGATTAAATTTCACTTAATTGTACTAAGTCTAGTCGATTGTGCTAGTTAATTGCTGAAATTGTGTGCATCCATATATACATAAACCATCTTAAGGGCATTCAATATAACATAAGGGGAGGAGTTAATAACCTTTCCTTAGCCCACAACAACCATCCTCATTATGCATTGACCTAAGCCTTAATTAAAATCAAGTATGCACCTAAATTAAGGACACCAACAAGTCGGGTTCAAGTGCAAGAGGAGACAAAGCACTATTTGAGTTTGTAATTATTCTTAGAAACTGGTGTCTAAGACTAGAGGTCTAATGGCAAATGCCTTAAGCGGACTTGCGGTTCTTTAATTGGGTCCTTGCGAAAGCAAGGGGGGCCTCCCGCATTCCCACCTCTTACCTGGCCAGTGACAAAGGTAATTGCATCCTTAACTAGTACCTAGTCAAGTCTTGTATTTTGAACTTCTAGGTTTAGGAGCCCTAGAAGCTAGGTTTGTACTTCTTGTTTATAGGTCAAAAGTTCTATCTTTCTTGGTTTGTACCTATGGATCCTAATCTTGAACTCTTTATGAGGACCCTGACTGAAAAGTTAGACACTGTAACTGAGCAATTAGGGCAAATCAACAAAGAATTAGGTCAAGTAAAAGATAGAGTTGAGACCCTTGAAGAGCCTCAAAGGATCCCCATCGAACCTGAATCATCTAGGTCAATTCCTCGAGGTCCAAGAGCCCAATATCATGTGCACATCCCTGAATACAATCCAAGGAGACTTGATCCTGATTTCATGGAAGAAGCCCGTCGAGTCCATCGGCCTGACTTTACTCCTGATCGTATCCCTAGGCGACCTCACCAGGATTACTTAGATCAAGATGAAAGAGCCATGAGGAACATTCGATTAGAGGCTCCTATCTTTGATGGAAGCCTAGACCCTAAAGCTTATGTTGATTGGGAGGGAGAAATGGATCAATATTTTGAATGGTATGAGATGACCGAGGAGAGAAAGTATAAGTTTGCCAAACTGAGGTTAGTCCGCCAGGCTAGGTTATACTGGGAGAATATCGGGCGAATGCTTAGGCAAAGAGGAGACATGCCCATAACCACTTGGAGAGCTATGAAAATCAAGCTTAGGGAAAAGTATGTCCCTATGTCCTATCACCAAAGACTATTAGATCAGTGGCAAAGATTATACCAGGGCAATAAGACTGTGTCTGAATATATTACCAAGTTTGATGAGTTTGCGATGAGGTGTAACATTGATGAATCAGAAGCTGTAACATTGTCTAGGTTTAGAGCCGGTTTGCGTGAAGAAATTCAAAAGGAATTATTTCTAAGAGAAATCACTGACCTAGACCAAGCCTATCAAATAGCCAGAGATTGTGAAAGGTTTCAAAGGGGACCGATAGTCAGAAGACCCGAACTAAGTAAGATTAGCACCCCTACTCAGAAACCAGGGTTCAACCAAATGCGACCAAATCACCCCACTCCTACTATCCCATCCGGTCAAACGAGTGACAAGGGTAAGGCCCCTGTAGTTCAAAAGAGTAACAACCCGAATGTCCATTGTTTTAAATGTAACAGGAAGGGACACTATGCCAACCAATGCCCTGCCCGTTCTCTACACATAGGAGAACTAGCTGAAGAGGACCCTGAAGATACTAAAGAGTTTGAAAAAGAGGTATATGAGGCTGAATCCAATCTGATCAATGAATATGATGAAGAGGAAGAAGAGATTGATTATGATGAGACTTTGGGTGTTGTTAGAATTTTGACCCAAACAAAGGAAAAGGAGGATTGGAGAAGAACTAATATACTCCAAACATTTGTTAAGATAGGGGAGAAGGTTTATAAAATCATTATAGACAATGGGAGTTGTGTGAATGCTATTTCCACTAAAGCCATTAAGAATTTAAGCTTGACCCCTGTTCCCCATCCCAATCCATACAAAGTTTCTTGGATAGATTCAACATCCATTCCCATTAAATCCAGATGTCAAGTTCCCATTCAAATCCAATCCTATCATGAACAAGTCTGGTGCGATGTACTACCCATGGGAGTAAGTAGCATCATTTTGGGTAGACCTTGGTTGTATGATCATGATGCAACTTTATATGGTCAATCCAATTCTTGTGCTTTCAACCATCTAGGGAAAAAGCTTATCATTAACTCGACCCCACCTAAGGACAATATCAAGAAAGGGTCTAGTGATTTGAAAGAGAAGAAACAAGATCTGAATTTGATCAGTGTCAAGGAAATAGAGAAAGAAATCAATGAAGGATCACCTATGTGGATTTTGGCACTTAAAGAAAGTCGGAATGAAGATCCTAAGGAACCACCTCAAGAAGTCACAAAGATCTTAGAAGACTTTAAGGATGTATTCCCAGAAGATTTACCCAATCACCTGCCCCCACTTAGGGATATTCAACATACAATTGATCTAGTCCCAGGAGCCACCTTGCCTAACCTACCTCACTATAGAATGAATCCTACTGAGCACGCTGAGCTACAAAGACAAGTTGGAGATCTCCTCCAGAAAAAGTTTATTAGGGAGAGTTTAAGTCCTTGTGCAGTACCTGCCCTACTGACCCCGAAGAAGGATGGCACTTGGAGAATGTGCATCGATAGTCATGCCATCAACAAAATTACGGTCAAGTATCGATTTCCTATCCCTCGCCTTGATGATATGCTTGACATGATGACCGGAGCCACTATATTTTCCAAGATTGATCTTAAGAGTGGTTATCACCAGGTTAGGATCAAACCTGGAGATGAGTGGAAAACTGCATTCAAAACTAAGGATGGTCTTTATGAGTGGTTGGTTATGCCCTTTGGTCTATCAAATGCCCCTAGTACATTTATGAGGATCATGACTCAAGTTTTAAGACCTTTCATGGGAAAATTTGTTAGTATATTTTGATGACATCCTCATCTATAGTAAGACTAGGGAAGACCATTTAGATCATCTTAGACAAGTCTGTTACACCCTTAGAAAGGAAAATCTATATGCCAATCTGAAGAAGTGCGAATTCATGACTAACAGAGTAACCTTTCTAGGGTTCATTGTTACTACTAATGGTGTTTCTGCTGATCCCGAGAAAATTAAGTCCATAGTCGAGTGGCCCGAACCCAAGAACATACATGACGTCCGTAGCTTCCACGGTCTTGCCACCTTCTATAGGAGATTCATCCAAGGGTTTAGCACCATTGTTGCTCCAATCACGGATTGTCTTAAGAAAGGAAATTTTGAATGGACCAAACAAGCCAATAAAGCCTTCCTTGAGATTAAAGGAAGAATGACACAAGCACCAATCTTAAGGTTGCCTGACTTCTCTAAAGTTTTTGAGGTTGCTTGTGATGCCTCTGGGATTGGAATTGGTGGAGTTTTAAGTCAAGAGAACCATCCGGTAGCTTTTTTTAGCGAGAAACTAAATGGCGCAAAGTTGAGATATTCCACCTATGACAAGGAGTTATATGCGGTAGTTCAGGCTTTGAAATATTGGAGACATTACTTGTTACCGCAGGAGTTTGTTCTATTTTCCGATCATGAAGCCCTCCGATTCCTTAGCTCCCAAAAGAAGTTAAACCCTAGGCATGGAAAATGGGTAGAGTACATCCAAGCTTACACCTTTGTTCTAAAACACCGTGCTGGTTCTGACAATAAGGTTGCCGATGCTTTAAGTCGACGTTCTATGCTCTTGACGTCCGTAAGTACTGAAGTCACAGGATTTGATAAGTTGAAGGAAGAGTATAAAAGTTGCCCTGACTTTAGTGAGATTTTTGAATCTGTCAGTCTAAGGCCTTCTAGAGAATACAAAGACTTTACTCTTCATGATGGGTTCCTTTTTAAAGGAGATAAGTTGTGTATTCCCCGAACCTCAATTAGGGAATTCTTGATTTGGGAAATCCATGCCGGAGGTTTAGCGGGCCATTTCGGAAGGAATAAAACTATTCTAGCTTTGGAGGAACAATTCTTTTGGCCCAGCTTAAAACGAAATGTTGCCCAAGTCGTAGCCCAGTGTAGGACATGTGCTGTTGCTAAAATGCAAAAACAAAACACTGGACTATACACCCCTTTACCCGTCCCTGATCGACCTTGGCAAGACATCAGTATGGACTTTGTGTTGGGACTACCAAAGACCTTAAGGAGACACGATTCCATCTTTGTGGTAGTCGATAGATTTTCTAAAATGGCACATTTTCTGCCTTGTTCCCAGACCTTCGATGCATCAAAAGTGGCCAAGTTATTTCTAGATGAAGTGGTTAGATTACACGGGTTACCTAAAACCATCGTGTCTGATAGGGATGTTAAGTTCACCAGTTACTTTTGGAAAACCCTATGGCACCTGCTAGGAACCAAGTTAAACTTTTCTACCACTTATCACCCCCAAACTGATGGTCAAACAGAAGTTGTAAATAGAAGTCTTGGAAATATGTTGAGATGTTTAGTGGGAAAACATACTGGAAATTGGGACCTTTTACTGCCACGTATAGAGTTTGCCTATAATAGTTCAGTTAACAGATCCACTGGAAAAAGTCCTTTTGAGATTATTCATGGGTACAAACCAAGAAAGCCAATAGACCTCATTCCATTGCCCATGCATGTACGAACATCAGAGTCTGCTGAGTCATATGCACAACACATTAGGGATTTACACAAAGAAATTAGCGAGAAAATCCATATAAGCAATGAGAGTTACAAGCATATGGCTAATTCCCATAGAAGAGCAAAAGAATTTCATGTAGGAGACTTTGTCATGATAAGGCTCAGACCTGAACAGTTTCCAAAGGGAACTATGAAGAAACTACACGCCCGTGGTGCAGGTCCTTTCAAAATAATAAAAAGAATTGGACCTAATGCTTATATACTGGACCTACCTTCTGACTTTGGTATTAGTTCCACCTTTAATATTTCAGATCTGGTAGAATACAAGGAACCAACAATGAATCCCAGTGAGTTTTTAGGACCTGATCCATCCTTTGAGAGTGAACCAATCCCAGAGTGTCCACCAGCCACAAAGCGAGAAAGAATTGAACGGATATTAGATGACAAGATTGTCACTACCCGAAATAAAGACTATCAACGCTACTTGGTCCATTGGCAAGGTAGACCTGATTCTGAAGACTCATGGATCACTCAAGAAGAACTGCAAAGGATCGATCCAGATCTGCTTGAATATTACCAAAGCCAAAATGATCCATACTCGTCAGGGCCGAGTTTTTTTCACCCGGAAGAATTGATGGGGACATCAGCAAGAAGAAAAGGTTGCAGACTGACACTCTTTGGTTTTGTAGTTAATCTACTTTCGCAGGTTCCACTTACTCGAGCCAAGAGTTTCAATTTCTCAAGTGGCAACTCATGCTGCAAAATTTCAACTTCTGCCAAGTCTCAAAGTATCGACACTTCCTGCCTTGAGTCAACACTGCTATCAAGACATCAAGTCTTCTCTTTGGAAGTCAAATCTTGGAGGACACATGGAGGTATCTGATGATGACACATGGCAACTTAGAAGTCAAATCTTGGAGGACACATGGAGGTATCTGATGATGACACATGGCAAACTAAGGAGGTGCCACATGGAAGCTGGTGCAACCAAATTTGTTAGGGATTGATTGTAATTAGTTAGCTATATCATAACTAATCCTTAGATTGTTATGATCTTTTAGTTTTTTGGGCTGAAATTTCTGGAAGTCCTTTGGCCTATAAATAGGCCAAGCTTTCCCTCTTGTAGATATGAAGTTTGAGAAATAAAATCAAGTTTATTTGATTTCTTTTGCCAAGTGCCTTGTTCATCTTTGAGTATGAAGAGGGTGAGATGCTCTTAGTTTGAGTTGAGGCTCGTGTTTCCCTAGTCTTAGATCTAGGTCACTCCTTGAGGGAGAGGGTGAGAGGCCCAATTTGCTACTCTAAACCATTCTACCAAGGTTCCATAATAGTTTCAGGAAGAAGGACAAGTGCTACCCAAGTCTCAGCAAAATTTTTCAAATCCTTCCTTTCCTTGTTCGATTTTTTTTATTTCCTTCAATTCCTTTGCCTCCACGGTCTTACTTCTGATCACTTGCAGGTTCTCTTGAGGATGTTAGAGTTGAGGATGATGGCTCCACGTCAAGGATCAAGTGCCAAGGTGAGTTCTTAAGTAAGGAGTGTAGATCTTGTCAACCAACCCTCAATTCTTTGAGTGTTGAGTGCATCCCTTCCACTTTAAGATCTTACTTCATTGTTGAAAAAAAAAAAAACCTCTTGGTCCTTTAGATCTGAAGTTTTAAAGGTGGCTTAACTTAGTTTGAAGGTTTCCATACCTTTAGATCCTAATCTTTTTATTTCTTTGAAAGAAGCTTGCACAAGGGTGTTTAGATTTCTGCTTCCGGTTTGATGTTCTTCATTTCTCCCATGCATGAATTCAGCCATAGCTTGGGCTCAAATGTTCATTAAGGTGGTAATCACTTAGAACACATCACCATCCCCTCATTCCACCAATTTTTTTTTGTGCCCCATCAGGTGGTGGCTGCACCAGCACCAGAATCGCTCGATCCCCAAAACTTGGAGAGGAGAGGGAAGCTGGCCAAGCACCTGTTGACTTTCCTGCTGGGGAGGACCCAGCAAGGATGGTCCAGATCGAAGCTCTGCTCCCGGGGAAGGCGCGCCATCAACTTCTTACTTTCCTACGGGTCAATTTCGACATCTTCGCATGGTCGGCATCTGATATGCCGGGTATACCCGGGGAGGTAATTACCCATTGATTGAACAACAGTCCGGGATGCTGACCTGTTCGGTAGAAGAAGAGGAGCTTCACCCTCAATCGATAGAAGGCCATCGATGAGGAGGTTCACAAGCTGATGGTTGCTGCCCAGATCCGAGAGGTCTACTACCCCGACTGGCTAGCCAACGTCGTGATGGTTCGCAAGGCCAGTGGGAGCTAAAGGATGTGCGTCGATTTCACTGATCTCAACAAGGCGTGCCCCAAAGACAACCTTCCTTTGCCTCGGATTGACTAGCTAGTGGATGCCACATCTGACCATGAGATCCTCAGCTTCATGGATGCCTTCTCTGAATATAACCAAATCAAGATGGACCCGACGGACGAGGAGGCTACTTCATTTGTGACCGAAAAGGGCATATACTATTACAAGGTGATGCCCTTCAGATTAAAGAATGCTGGGGCCACCTATCAGAGGCTGATAAATAAGGTTTTTGAAAACCAGATCAGGTGCAACATGAAAGTGTACGTGGACAACATGCTAACCAAGAGTATTCATACCACTGACCATATTGCTGACTTTGCGGAGACCTTCAGCAATCTTCGCTGGTTCCATATGAGGCTGAACCCCCACAAATGCGATTTCGAAGTTATAGCAGGCAAGTTCCTAGGCTTCATGGTGATGCAGCAGGGGATCGAGGTGAACCCCGATAAGATCCGAGCCATCCTTGACATGAGGCCCCCGGCTAGCAAGAAGGAGGTGCAATGCTTGACTGGAAGGGTGGCAGCCTTGAGTCATTTCCTGTCCAAATCAGCAGAGAGGTGTCTGCCTTTCTTCAAGGCGCTGCGCAAGGTCAACGGCTTCGAGTGGACAAAAAAGTGTCAAAAAGCCTTCGAGGAGCTGAAGGAATTTTTATCCACTCCATCGTTGCTGTCCAAGCCAAGGGGCGAGGAGGTGCTCTTTCTCTACCTTGCAGCCTCCCTCGAGGCCGTCAGCTCCGTGCTCATCCGCATGGATGCCGACGGGGCACAGAGACCAGTTTATTACACCAGTAAGGTGCTCCATGATGCAGAGACCAGGTATTCCAGAACCGAAAAGATCATTTTTGCCCTGATCATCTTTGCTTAGCATTTTAGGCCTTATTTCCAAGCTCATCCTATTATGGTGCTTACGGACCAGCCCCTCTGGACAATCTTATCCCGTCCTAACACCATCAACCAACTGACGAAGTGGGCCATTAAGCTGGGGGAGTTCAACTTATCCTTCCGGTCGAGGTCAGCAATGAAGTCCCAAGTGTTAGCTGACTTCCTGGTTGAGTGCACATGGGCCGAGGAGCAATCAGAAGAACCACACTCAGAGTCCCCCACGATGACAAAGGCAGGAGAGGAGGACTAGATCCTTCACGTAGACAGCGCATCTAACTCCCAGGGAAGTGAAGTCGAGCTCATCCTCGCGAGCCCTGAGGGAGAGGCGGTGGAGTACGCTCTCCATTTCCTTTTTCTCGCTACCAACAACCAAGCGGAGTATGAAGCCTTGCTAGCAGGAATGAAGCTGGTCAGGGAGCTTGGAGTAAGACATCTCAGAGCCTTTACCGACTCTCAGCTTGTCTTTGGGCAAGTTGCGAAAGAGTATGGGGCCCGAGATCCTACCATGTCCCATTACCTGAGTAAGGTCCAATCTCAAGCCTCCCTTTTTGCTTACTTCCATGTTAGTTACATTCCCATGGGAGAGAATGCCAGAGCTGATGCACTGTCCCATTTGGTTACTTCGGTCAACGGGGCCTTGGGAAGAACGTACATGGAGCATTTGGAGGTCCCGAGCATCGATGCCACTGAGGAAACCCTATCGATCATGCAGGAGCCCTCTTGGATGGATGCTTACATCCGGTACCTTACCATGGTGCCCTTTCCGAAGACCCGACTGATCAAGCGACAAGCTCCTAAGTTTTTGATAATGGACGGGCGACTCTACCAAAGGTCCTTCTCATACCCAATCCTCAAGTGCGTTGGCCTCATAAAAGTCGATTACATCCTCCGTGAGATCCACGAGGGCATTTATGGGAGTCATCTGGGGGGCAAAGCGCTGGCATACAAAGCCCTGCGTCAAGGATACTATTGGCTGACGATGAAGGAGGATGCTGCCGAGCTGGTTCGAAAGTGTGACAGTTGCCAATGACATGCCAACATCCAGTGATAGCCGACCTCTCAGTTGAACCCCCTAGCGGCCCCCTAGCCTTTTGCTCAGTGGAGGATGGACATCATGGGACCATTCCTCCCGGCCTCTGGCTAGCGTAAGTTTCTGCTGGTCGCCATCGACCACTTCACCAAATGGATCGAGGCCGAGGCACTGGCTAAAATCATCGAGAGCAAGGTAAGATCTTTTTTTGAAAGTCTATAATCTGTCGGTTCGAACTGCCGCATACCCTCGTCACCGACAACGGTCGGCAGTTCGACAACACACCCTTCAAAGGATTTTGCACCGAGCTGGGCATCCACTAGTGGTTCACCTCTGTTGGTCACCCCCAGACCAATGGAGCGGCCGAGGTGACAAACCACATCATCCTCCAAGGACTCAGGGCGTGGCTGGATGATTTCAAAGGAAGATGGGTAGAGGAACTCCCCAACGTACTATGGGCCTACCACACGATGCCACAGACTCCCACCGGGGAGACTCCGTTCAGCCTTGTCTTCAGGTCTGAGGCTATCATCCCTATGGAGATCGACGTCCCAAGTCCTCGAACGGAGTCTTATGACAAGGAGGACAACTCAAGTCAGCTGCGGACCAACCTTGACCTTGTGAAGGAGGTACATGACCAAGTGCGACTCAGGATGGCTGCCTACCGACAGTGAAATACCAGGTACTACAATGCTCATGTCTACCCCAAAACATTCTTGTTAGGGGACCTAGTCCTCAGACGGGCTGAAGTTTCAAAGCTGACCGAAGGAGGCAAGCTATCGCCAAATTGGGAAGGACCCTTTGAGTCATCGAAGCCCTCCATCATGGAGCATACCGAATCAAGGACTAGATGGGAAGCCGCTCCCTCGTACCTAGAATTCTGACAACCTCCATCGGTACTACCAGTAATGTACCCCTCTTTACATTGGGCTAATTGTTTGTATTCTTTTAGACTTACCTGTCCCATATTCTCGACTAAAAAAAATGTCTTTGAATAACCCATCTTTTCAGCCAAAGCCCGACTCTGATCGACACTGAAAGCCCGAGGCTAGCTCGGTACCAAAGCCCGACTCTGGTTGGCACTTAAAGTCCAAGGCCAGCTCGGCACCAAAGCCTGACTCCGGTCAACATTGAAAGCTCGATGCCAGCTCGGCACCAAAGTCCGACTCCGGTCGGCACTGAAAGCTCGAGGCCAGCTCGACACCAAAGCCCAGCTCTAGTCGGCACTGAAAGCCTGAGGCCAGCTTGGCACCAAAGCCCAACTCTGGTCGGCACTGAAAGCCCGAGGCTAGCTTGGCACCAAAGCCCAACTCCGATCGACACTGAAAGCCCGAGGCCAGCTCAGCACCAAAGCCCGACTTCGATCGACACTGAAAGCCCGAGGCCAGCTCGACACCAAAGCACGACTCCGGTTGGCACTGAAAGCCCGAGGCCAGCTCGGCACCAAAGCTCGACTCCGATCGGCACTGAAAGCTTGAGGCCAGCTCGGCACCAAAGCTCGACTCTGGTTGGCACTGAAAGCCCGAGGCCAGCTTAACACCAAGGCCCTATCTCAGTCAGCATGGGGAACTCAAGGCCGACTTGGTGCCTGAGGAACGATCTTGGATAGCCCTGGGGTCCCAACGGCAGCTCGGTGCTGCAGGCTCACCGCGAGGCTCACACCTATGCGTCGATCTCAGGTTCACCAAGGGAAGCTTCGAGGCCAGCTTCAGCACCCCCACCAGGACCCGATCCTACATGGAAACTAAGTCGCGGATTTGCTCGTGGCGAGTAGACAAACACTATTTCCCAGTGCCAACGCAACCCTATCAAGGGACCTACAATGGCAAGCTGAAAGGGAGGGTGTACTACACTAAGCAAACTCTCGAAGGCAGATTTCAAAAAAGAATTATCTTCATTGCTTTAAATGTTTACAATATGCTGACTCAAGTTGGACTTGGGTACAAAAGAACAAAAAACAAAATGCACTGAGAAGGGCTCTCAAGCATCAGCCACGCCGACCCATCTCTCGGAGTGTCCTCTGGTCCTTCGCAGGCATCCGACTCGATGTCCCGAAGGCTGGCGATCCCAGAGACTTGCACAGCCTTCTCCTTCTCGTCACGGAAGCCTTGGAGGTAGGCATCGGGGGAACCCTCTACGACCTCCTCGGCATAGGCGATGGAGCCTCGGAAGCGCTCCACAAACTCTGCTACTATGGCCCTCTCCTCGGCTGCCCTGGCCCTCCGTAGGGCCTTGCCCGCTCGGGCGGTGGCATCAGTGGCTTGGGCATCGGCCCTCCGCGCAATCTCCTTGACGCTCTCTGCTTGACCCTTAGACTCCTTGGCCTCTTCGATCGCCATCTCCAGGCGAAGTCTGTAGGCCTCCAGCTCGGCCTCAGCAGCACGAGTGCACCCCATGTTGGCTGCCCCCTGCCACATGGCCTCCTTAACTTCCGCATGGAAGAGCACTAGGGTCTTGGTCGCCTCCTCAGCCTTCCTTCGAGCGGTCCCCAGCACCCTCTCGATTGCTTCGGCCTCCCGTCGGGCCACCTCCAAGGCACCTTCTGTTGGGAATTGTATCCTAAAGCCAATCATTTGATGATTGTGCTGATGTAAATTGTATATAAATTGATATATTAATATAAGTTATTTGGCAGTTTATTCATTACAAGAACATCTTCTTAATACTCCTGAAAGTAATGAAGCCATTAGGATCTTCCTCACGATAAAGGAGGATTTATCTTAGAAGGTCCTTAAAAGAGTTCGCGACCAAATGATATACTATGACAGGGCTATAGTACTATCAATTATAGGACGTTGTATATCATATTTGTTGGTTATCCTCTTAACCAAGGAGTGTAGACACACTGGTATGACTTACAGGTGAAAGTGTAGGAGTACATTTCACCGAACGTGACTCATTTCCGGATACTCTGCTGTCAAGAATTAATCCGAGAAGATATAGGTATAAGTATCCTTCAGACCTGAAGATCACAACCAGTGGCTTACAAGCAACTCATTGTACTTAGGTGCCGGACCACCTGGATTTCTAATCCAGCTACGAAAGGTTACTGGGTGCAGTCAAGTACTTGTGGTAGTCAGTTGTGGATCAAGATGGAATTTGACCTATCCCATTAAAAGGAGAAATGCTTGTGTTTCAATTTAGCAAGACCTTGGCCAAGGCACTTCATGTGAAAGTCACATGATCACTAAAGTTGAAATCACTTTATGGATTTGCTATTTAGAGTTGACAGGCTCTTAAGCCATCCTTAGCATTTGTGGTCAAGAGGATGAATTATACGGTAATTATTTCTTAGGGTTCTTGGAGTTTGCTCGGTAACTCTTCGACCTATCCGGACGTCGGGTTCCATTGCTAGATGGGCACATCGATTAGTATAGAAAGTTGTTTCTATGCTACCGGCTTAGGTTCGAACCTAGAGAGTCACACGCATAGAAGTTTCCTAGGATAATCTATTTGTTGATCAACGATTGAGAATCGTATATGATTTAATTAATCAATTTGATTAATTGAATTATCTCAATTGGGTTAAGTACAATTGAATAAGATTCAATTTGGTTTAAGTCTATTAGAAGGACAAGTCAATTTCAAATATTTATTTGAAATTAGACTTGATTTGAATTTAAATAGATTCAGGACTAGCCAAATTTGATTTGGGCTTGAACCATGATCTATGTGGGTTAAGTCAAAAAAATCAGATCAGAACCCAAACCTCTCGAATATGGATCTCATATGATGAGATGGCTAAAATCTCATCTTATGAGATAGAATTTAATGCATGACATTTATTTACCGAACGTCGGATTTATCCTTCGTCTCTTTGGTTTTCTCCGAACGATGGAACTAAACCAAACGCCGCGACTCCTTGGTTTTCTCCGAACGTAGGAATTAAACCAAGCGCCGCATCTTCGGCGTCTCTTCGCTTTTGCCAAACGACGGATTCTTAAATGTCAGAATTAAATGTCAAGGCTAAATCGAGACTATAAATAGAGAGCATTCCCTCACCAGAGAATACAGAACAAAAATAGAACAATAATACACGATTTGTCGTGGATTGTATCTAAATTGTTGTGGATTATAATTCTAAAATGTTAGAATAGAAAATCCTGGTGATTCTGATGTTAGCGAAAGCCTGGTGGATCTTAGAGGAAGATTCAAGTGAGAGGATTCAAGATCAGCAAAGCTATTTTTCTGCGAGCTAGCACTTCCAAAAATCTGATCATTCGGGGCTTCGCGTGGACGATACTAGAGGCCGGATGATTGAACGGCTGCAGAGCAATAAGGATTTACCTACTGTTCTTAAGGTAAGTGATTTGATCCCTAGATCTTGAGGCAGGCTTCAAGATAATAGTGTGACTAGTCATCTTGAAGATCAAGATATGATCTTGATGTTTTTATATGCATATTTTAGATCAAACGATCCTGATATATAGGCAAAGATATGATCTTGATGTATATTAGATAGATTAATATGTAATCTTTTAATTTTTGCAATGATAATAGTTATCAATTTTTAAAATATGTATGCCTCAGAGACTATTTCTCCTTACAAATGGTATCAGAGCCATGGTTCGTTAATGATCTAATTTATTGCATGTAAATTAATATTCTCATTAATTGTATAATTATGGCTAAAACTTATCACAAGGCCATATGGTCATAGGTGGATTGAAATCCAAATTACCCATTCAATGAGGTATTCTGTGACATATTTTCGTGCGATTGTTTTAGTTGATGCTTTGTTTAAAGAAATTTAAATTGTGCTTTGGCATCAAAACATAGATTACACACTCTCAAAAGATATTTTATATTTGATACATATTGATGTTCTATAAAAAATAATATTTGCATGTTTAGTATAAAAACATATATATGATATATGATGGCATGATGTCTATGTTATAAAACATACAAATATTTATGAGAGTTTTATTTGAATGTCAAATATTAGTTCATAATTTTTTTTAGATATGATCTAAATATAGGAATTATGAGTAGTAACATTATGCTTGATTGAAATATATGACATGTTAACATAAAATATATTTAATCATTTGGGTTAGCTAAATCGGGTCCATAAAGGGTTAGACTCTAAGGTTTAAATCAACTGGACTAAAAGAGTATTTGTCAAATCTAATTAGATTAGGTTAAGAATGCTCTAAATCAAACAATAGTTGTAGTTGATCAAGTCCTTCTCTTTGATTAAACCAAATGGAAGTAGATTAGGCTCCGTGGTTGAGCATGAATCTATTAGATGGT
>UESW01004803.1:728150-815578 GCA_900491605.1 Calamus simplicifolius
ATAGCCTCCCATTAAGGTGGGTGATAATGAGTCCGATGTCTTGATAATCATTGGAGGCACTCCATGCCTGGTGCTTGTCAACCATCGGAATTATCATTCATTATATGATAAGTCAGCGTAACTATTAAATAAACAGTCAGGTGAGCCGAGCTTCACTCGGGCTTGGTTGTCTATTGATAGGTTACACTGATTATATCATTTAATGGTTGGACCTAACCAGAACTTTCAGTGGAGGCACTTCATGCCTGCTGAAGAGGTACATGGGGCAAAACTGAACACTAAGAATTGTTTGGGGAAACAATTGGTTTTGAACCTACTCTTAGATGCATATGGGTTAGCCAAGCTTCACTTGGGCCTGTATGTAGTTTATGTAGATCTTAGTGCCCGCTAAAGAATTAAGAATAATTCTTCGAATTGGGGTGTAGAGGCTGCCAATTTGAACAAAATAGTGGAAGAATCTTTAGACTAAAGTCCAAGTCTTTAGACTGAATCAATTTATATACTAATAAACTTTAGTTTTTCCTTATGCAGAACATGGCCACTAATTTATCATTAAGGTCCCTATTGGATAGTGACAAATTGAATGGTTCCAATTTCAATAGCTGGTTCAGAAAACTTAAGATCGTCCTTGAGCATGAGAGGATTCTATATATTCTGAATAATCCTGCACCAAAGATACCTGATGCAAACACCCAAAGTTCTGAGAGAGACACTTATCAGAAGTGGCTCAATGATAGAACTAGCGTGCGTTGTATCATGTTAGCAGCAATGAACGATGAATTCGGTCGCCGGTTCGAGAATGCTCAGCCAGAAGAAATCATTCAAGCGTTGAATGAATCTTTCGGCACACCCGACGATGTTGAAAGGCACAAGACTAGTTGTGCTATTTTCAATGCTCGAATGAGAGATGGATCTCCTGTCACTGATCATGTATTGTACATGATCGAGAAGATAGAACTCCTAAGCAAGCTCGGCTTTCCCTTACATGAGCAGTTGGGAAAAGATGCGATCCTGAATTCCTTGCCTCCATCCTTCCGACCTTTCCTTACTCATTTTCGAATGACAAAGCCTGCAGTCAACTACCACGGTTTGTTGGGGTTGTTACAGAACTTTGAGAAGGATAACCAGCTCTCTAAGGGTTTGGTTAATGTGGTTGAAGGATCTAAGGTAGGGCGTAAACCCTTTGGGAAAGGGAAGAAGAAAAAGAATAATAAAAGGGTGCAACATGCTAGGACATCTATAAGGGGTCAGATGCAGAAGAAGAAAGTTGATAAAAGTCAAGCTGAATGCTTTCACTGCAAGATGCAAGGGCACTGGAAGAGGAACTGTCCTCTTTACATTGCCACACTTGATCCAAACAGGCCAAAGAAGAAAAAGGAGCAAGATGTTGCTCAACAAGGTATTTATATGATAACACCTTGTAATTTTTCTATATATGATAATCAGACCTGGGTATTGGATACCGGGAGTCCTTTTAACATTTGCAATTCATTGCAGGGACTACAGGTCACCAGAAGATTTGAGGACAATGAAAGATTCCTAAATGTCGGCGATGGAAGATTAGTTCCAGTACTGGCATTAGGAGTTCTTGAAATAGTTTTCAATAGAAATGTCATTATACTAAATGATTGTCATTTTTGCCCAACGTTCTTATTGAACGTAATTTCTGTAGGCCTTCTGGCCAAAAATAATTATGAAATTTCAATAAAGGATGTTACTTTGAATATCATTATGAATGGAGTCACTGTAATGACTGGGCATTTATCTAATGGCATTTATATATATCACAGCCTGTGAATGTAGTGTACCAATCAAGTAAGCGCCCTAGAAACTGATGTCACAGATATTTATCTTTGGCACCATCGGCTGGGTCATATCAACAAGAACAGATTAAACAGGTTAACTCAGGAGGGCATCCTTCGAGTTGATGATTGTGAATCATTAACTACCTGTGAATCATGTCTTCTTGGTAAAATGACCAAGTCATCTTTTACTGGAAAAGGTGAAAGAGCCAAAGAGCTATTGGGTCTAGTACATACTGATGTATGTGGACCAATGAGCACTTGTGCCAAAGGTGGATACTACTACTTCATTACTTTTACAGACGACCTTTCTAGGTTCGGTTATGTCTATCTTATGCGACATAAATCTGAATCGTTTGAAATGTTCAAACTATATCATAAAGAAGTAGAAAAACAAACAGGAAAATGTATTAAGACCCTTCGATCAGATCGAGGAGGCGAATACCTTTCCAATGAATTTGTGACATATTTAAAGGAGAATGGATTCTCTCCCAATGGACTCCTCCTGGAACACCGCAACATAACGGTGTGTCGGAAAGAAGGAATCGAACTCTGTTAGACATGGTTCGGTCCATGATGGGTTTTGCAAGCTTGCCAATATCATTTTGGGGATACGCATTAGAATCAGCTTGTCATATTCTTAATAAGGTTCCAAGTAAGTCTGTTTCTAAAACTCCACATGAGATGTGGTATGGACATAAACCGGTTATTACCTATCTGAGAGTCTGGGGGTGTCCGGCTTATGTGAAACGTGCAAAATCAGACAAACTTGAACCCAAATCTGACAAATATTTTTTCATCGGCTATCCGAAAGAAACAAAAGGATATTACTTCTACAATACTGAAGAACAAAAGTTGTTCATTAGTAATAGAGCAGTTTTTCTTGAAAAGGAGTTCCTTAGTGAAGGAACAAATAGCTCTAATGTTGAACTTGAGGAAGTTCATCAAGTAGAAGGAACAACACAAACCAGTGAACCCCTAGAATCTGAGTTGATTAGATCAAACTCAAAACCCATTTTAGATGCACCATTAAGGCGATCTGGTAGAGTACCACATCAACCGGACAGATACTTGGGTTTCTTGGTCCAGAACGATGATCCTGTTGAACTCGATGAGAACAACGAGGATCCGATCACCTATATGGATGCTATGCAAAGGACTGACTCTAATAAATGGCTTGATGCCATGAAATCCGAACTTGATTCCATGAAGGACAATAATGTATGGACATTAGTTGACCCACCCGAAGGGATAAAACCCATAGGGTGTAAATGGGTTTTCAAGAGGAAAAGAGGCACAGACGGAAAGGTAGAGACCTATAAAGCACGTCTGGTTGCCAAGGGGTATCGTCAACGTTATGGTATTGACTATGACGAAACGTTTTCTCCTGTGGCAATGCTGAAATCCATTCGGATTATGCTAGCTATAGCAGCACACTTCGATTATGAGATTTGGCAGATGGATGTTAAAACCGCTTTTCTAAATGGTGATTTAGAAGAACAGGTGTATATGATACAGCCTGAAGGTTTTATATCTGAAGACGAGTCTAAAGTGTGCAGGCTACAGAAGTCTATTTATGGACTTAAGCAAGCATCAAGGAGTTGGAACATACGATTTGATAAAGTGATCAATCTTATGGCTTTATTAAGAATAAAGAAGAACCTTGCATTTATAAATGGGCTAACGATTCTGTTATTGTATTTCTTGTATTATATGTGGATGATATTCTCTTAATCGGGAATGATATCCCTACATTACAAGGAATAAAGACATGGTTATCATCATAATTCTCCATGAAAGATCTGGGAGAAGCATCATACATCCTAGGGATGAAGATCTATAGAGATAGATCTAAGAGGATGCTAGGTTTATCCCAATCTACGTACATTGACACAGTGCTAAAGAGGTTTAGCATGGAGAATTCCAAGAAAGGCTATCTTCCGATAGGCCATGGAATTCATCTTTCTAAGAAGGATTGTCCGACAACTCCTAATGAAAGAGAACGTATGAGTCGAATTTCATATGCTTCGGCAGTAGGATCGATTATGTACACCATGACATGTACAAGACCAGATGTGGCATACTCACTAGGAGTAGTGAGTAGATACCAATCTGATCCAGGAGAAAAACACTAGCAAGTTGTTAAGACAATCCTTAAGTATTTGAGAAATACTAAGGACCAGTGGTTAGTCTATGGAGAGTCTGATTTGAAACTTGTTGGATATACTGATTCCAGTTTTCAATCAGATCATGATGGTAGCAAAAGTGTATCGGGTTTCGTGTTTATCCTAAATGGTGGAGCTGTTTGCTAGAAAAGTTTCAAGCAACATACAATGACAGATTTGGTGTGCGAGGTAGAGTACATCGCTGCATCAGATGCTACGAAAGAAGCTGTGTGGCTGCGAAAGTTCATCTCCGAGCTTGGAGTGACACCTTCCATAGATGAACCAGTCCTGTTATACAGTGATAGCACTGGTGCCATAGCTCAAGCAAAGTAACCACGAGCATATCAGCACACCAAGCACATACTACGTCGGTTTCATCTTATTCGAGAGATAGCAGACCGAGGTGACATAAATCTTCAGAAGATTGATGGAAAGGAAAACCTAGGTGACCCATTTACTAAAGCACTCAGCATCAAGGAGTTTGACAACTATAAGTTGAAGATGGGTATTAGATACTGTAATGAGTGGCTTTAGGCTAAGTGGGAGTTTGTTGAGAATTGTATCCTAAAGCCAATCATTTGATGATTGTGCTGATGTAAATTGTATATAAATTGATATATTAATAAAAGTTATTTGGCAGTTTATTCATTACAAGAACATCTTCTTAATACTCCTGAAAGTAATGAAGCCCTTAGGATCTTCCTCATGATAAAGGAGAAATTATCTTAGAAGGTCCTTAAAAGAGTTCGCGACCAAATGATATACTATGACAGGGCCATAGTACTATCAATTATAGGACGTTGTATATCATATTTGTTGGTTATCCTCTTAACCAAGGAGTGTAGAGACACTGGTATGACATACAGGTAAAAGTGTAGGAGTACATTTCACCGAACGTGACTCATTTCTGGATACTCTGCTGTCAAGAGTTAATCCGAGAAGATATAGGTATAAGTATCCTTCAGACCTAAAGATCACAACCAGTGGCTTACAAGCAACTCATTGTACTTAGGTGCCAGACCACCTGGATTTCTAATCCAGCTACGAAAGGTTACTGGGTGCAGTCAAGTACTTGTGGTAGTCAGTTATGGATCAAGATAGAATTTGACCTATCCCATTAAAAGGAGAAATTCTTGTGTTTCAATTTAGCAAGACCTTGGCCAAGGCACTTCATGTGAAAGTCACATGATCACTAAAGTTGAAATCACTTTATGGATTTGCTATTTAGAGTTGACAGGCTCTTAAGCCATCCTTAGCATTTATGGTCAAGAGGATGAATTATACGGTAATTATTTCTTAGGGTTCTTGGAGTTTGCTCGGCAACTCTTCGACCTATCCGGATGTCGGGTTCCATTGCTAGATGGGCACATCGATTAGTATAGAAAGTTGTTTCTATGCTACCGGCTTAGGTTCGAACCTAGAGAGTCACACGCATAGAAGTTTCCTAGGATGATCTATTTGCTTATCAACGATTGAGAATCGTATATGATTTAATTAATCAATTTGATTGATTGAATTATCTCAATTGGGTTAAGTACAATTGAATAAGATTCAATTTGGTTTAAGTCTATTAGAAGGACAAGTCAATTTCAAATATTGATTTGAAATTAGACTTGATTTGAATTTAAATAGATTCAGGACTAGCCAAATTTGATTTGGGCTTGGACCATGATCTATGTGGGTTAAGTCAAATAAATTCAGATCAGAACCCAAACCTCTCGAATATGGATCTCATATGATGAGATGGCTAAAATCTCATCTTATGAGATAGAATTTAATGCATGACATTTATTTACCGAACGTTGGATTTATCCCTCATCTCTTTGGTTTTCTCCGAACGACGGAACTAAATCAAACGCCGCGACTCCTTAGTTTTCTTCGAACGTCGGAATTAAACCAAGCGCCGTGTCTTCGGCGTCTCTTCGCTTTTGCCAAACGATGGATTCTTAAATGTCAGAATTAAATGTCAAGGCTAAATCAAGACTATAAATAAAGGGCATTCCCTCATCAGAGAACACAGAATAAAAAATAGAACAACAATACACGATTTGTCATGGATTGTAATTCTAATTATCGTGGATTGTAATTCTAAAATGTTAGAATAGAAAATCCTGGTGATTCTGGTGTTAGCGAAAGCCTGATGGATCTTGGAGGAAGATTCAAGTGAGAGGATTCAAGATCAGCAAAGCTATTTTTCCGCGAGCTAGCACTCCCGGAAATCTTATCATTCGGGGCTTCGCATGGATGATACTAGAGGCCGGACGATTGAACAGCTACAGAGCAATAAGGATTTACCTACTGTTCTTAAGGTAAGTGATTTGATCCCTAGATCTTAAGGCAGGCTTCAAGATAATAGTGTGACTAGTCATCTTGAAGATCAAGATATGATCTTGATGTTTTTATATGCATATTTTAGATCAAACAACCCTAAATATATAGGCAAAGATATGATCTTGATGCATATTAGATAGATTAATATGTAATATTTTAATTTCCACAATGATAATAGTTATCAATTTTTAAAAATATGCATGCCTCGAAGACTATTTCTCCCTAAACCTTCGTCCTTCTCAGCCCTGACCACGATGGCCATGGTCGTCTGGTGGGCACGGTGACTTCGGAAGGTGGTGTCCCTCAGAGCCGATAGGGAGTTGACCGCCTGCGCAAGGAAGACCTTGGTTAGTACTCGAAAAAATAGAAACCATAAAGAACAAGAAATGCCTACCAAGAGATGCGCTGCGAAGGCATCTTGAAGAATGGCCAGAGCGTCCAGCTAGCGAAACTCCGTCTGGAGATCCGGTAGGAATACCCTCACCATCATTCATTTGGCGGTACAACCATTGTAGGCGAGGGACACATGCGGGCGGTCCACCCAGCCCTTCTCCCTTCGGGGTCAGACGAGTCTAAGGGGCCAGATACCGCTGCGTTTCTATCTGTGGGTGGGCCCTCCTCCGAGGATGGCTTGGCCACGGGCTCTGATGGGCCGACTCTAGTGGCGATCGGTTCGGCGCTTGGAGGGGTTGCTGCAACCCGCGGCTCCGGTGGGGTGTCGGCGGTCAGGTCGATCACCGGGGCCGCCGATGGGGCACTCGGCGGGATGGCTGACTATGGGGAAGAAGGACCAGCCCCCTCACCCACCTGTTGGCTATCGACTAGAGGGGGAGGAGCTTGGGGGCGTGGCTTCTTCTTCGACCCTCCGGCCTCGATCTTGGCCTTTCGCTTCTTTGCGACCACCCTCATCAGCATCTCAGTCGGCGGCCTCATGTCTGTACAAGTTAAGGCCGGTCATAGCACCAAAAAAAAGAGAAAGAAGAGGTGTGAAGTGCCCTCGGCTGCTCACTGTTGCTCGGGAGAATGCTCGCGAGCTAAAGGTTCTCCTTGGACAGAAGCTGATTGCAGCATGGGACCACTGCCGTCAGCAACTGCCCAAAGGCTTCCTTATCCCTCGGGACCACCGTTGAGTTCTTATTCGGTCGGGTTTTGGGGTCCCCCCACCTCGCTCTCACTCCCTCGAGGTCGGAAAAGAAAAACCTATTCTTCCAACCCTTTACGGATGT
Source organism: Calamus simplicifolius (assembly GCA_900491605.1). Classification (NCBI taxonomy): domain Eukaryota; kingdom Viridiplantae; phylum Streptophyta; class Magnoliopsida; order Arecales; family Arecaceae; genus Calamus; species Calamus simplicifolius. The sequence goes on from UESW01004803.1 coordinate 735,675, forward strand.
AGGGAGACCTAACCGGAGGCTCGGTTAGGCCGAGGCTGGACACCCACCAACCCGACTACTGCTGGAGGGTGTAAAAACTGCGAAAGAGGGAGACCCAAGCCTCTATCCCATAGAGGTGGCACAATACTAGGAAGCCATAGATGGTCCAAATGGAGTTCGAAACCAGCTGGGCGGGCGCCAAAGAGTAGAGGTCGAGGAGATTGACAAAGAAAGGGGGGAAAGGTAGCCAGAGGCCCCCCTTCAGGAATGTCTCGTACAGGGCAATCTGCCCAAGATGAGAGGACGTCACCCTATCATCGGGGGTGGGGACGAATAGCCGGACACTGCTCAGAATCCCAAACCTAGCCCTTATGTTGGCCAGCTCCTGCCCGGTTATAGAGGAGGCGACCCCCTTTCGGGGACTCCACCCTAGCCCTAGGAGGGGAATCGGTGGCTACCGGATGACCCTGGTGGGGGCCCGGTTGATGGCTTGCCGCCAGGCCAGAGGAACATGGTCCTCGTATGAAGGTGGAGAAGAAGTCCACACAGGCATGGGGGAAGGGGAAGCTCACACCCGTGAGGAGGACAGGCGATCCTCTGGGGGAGCAGAAGACCAAGAAGGAGGAGAAGAAGAAGCCATGAAGAAGGTCGGGGAACTAACCTTGATAAGGGAGAAATGACGAGGATGGGAGAGAAGGCTTAGGGAGGATGCTCGAATGGGAAATAGCTCTGGGAAGAAGATGCAGGTTTTAGAAATAGAATGCCATGTTCAGGGCTTTACCCCGATTTTATCGAGTTTCAAATCGCCCCGCCTAGCCTGGCCGACCACGCGGGCGCCCGCTATAGGCGATGTCACCTCGGCAAGTGCCCAGCATGTGGGATGCTCCACCTTTGGCCAATCATGAGGCATCGCTGGTGTCAGCATCATGATATCAATGATGGCGGTTGCTTTTCATGGATTCCAAGAGGATACTCCCATTTTGAGGCGGATTTTCACATATCTAATGGTTGGCAGAGGCGGTGGCGCTTCAGCACCCAAGTCGCCCACGCTAAGGCATCACTACACCCAGGGACACGTGCCCCTTTGAAATTAGCAGAACATCGGAACAGCTACCTGGGAGCTTACACCCCTTTCGCCTTGCAGGGGCAGGCCCGCATCATCTCAAGGGCGAGGGGGCATCTGATGTAGTTAATCAAGCCGCGTTAGAGTTAACAGAGGGCAACTAACGGAACCCTTGCCTCGGCCACCGAGGCCCCCTCGGTCTCAGCCTTCGAGTCCCCTCGGCCTTGGCCTCCGAGGCCCCCTCGGCCTTGGCCTTCGAGCCCCCTCGGCCTCAGACCTCGAGTCCCCACGGCCTCCAGCTGCGAGTCCCCTCGGCCTCGGACTTTGTCCCTTTGGCCTTCAGCTGCGGTTCCTCTCGACCTCGGACCTCAAGTCCCCTTGGCCTTGGACCTTAGGTCCCCCTACCTCGAGCCGCCTGATACTGCCACGTGGCCTACTATCCATCTGCAGCTGCCACGTGGCTCACTAACTATCCGTAATTGTACGTGGCCACTAATCATAACGACGCATGCCTGACACGACTAGGCCCACCTATTACCTGTGGCACCGCACCTTACAGGTGGCTGGCAGGGCGAGACACCTCTGACATGCACAGTATCGGTTGCGATCTGTCTCTGTCAGCTTGGTCACCTATCCGCTATCGAATAACAGCACCTCAGAATTAGCCACCTTCTGAAAGCGAAAAGGGGACCTTGGAACAGGTATAAAAACCTACACTCACAACGAGGGAGGGATCTGAACTCAGGCTCTCTAGCTATTTTTCTACTAGCTTTTTTCTTCACTGTTCCCGAGTCGCTTACTTGAACATCAAAGGGTCTCCACCGGTGCAACCGGTCTTTGGAGACTTTCTTGCAGAAGCTTCTTCGAGAAGGAGGATTTTTGTCTCTCGGCGCTAGAGGAAAGTGACTTGGTGGCAACAATAATACTCTTAGCTAAAATAACCATTAGTTTATCCAAAAAAAACAACTCTTAGCCTTACGTGGGACAGCTTGTTCTTATTTCCTCGCCGTTATAATGGTCCAAAGTTTCTATTTTAGTTGTAATGTCTTTTGTCTTTTCTTTTTTAAAATGAGTAGGGGAGTAGGGTTACAATAAATCAAGATTGTTTTTGTACTCGAATCAAACTTTCTTAAGGTGGCAATGCCCTAGTCAATCTAGAGAGAGAAATACCAAGGTTTTTCTCTTATCCAACAAGTAACAACTCAAGACTTGACCCAAAAAATAATTAAAAAAATTATAAACTCTAATACTTTCTCCATTCAAACCTCGATATCCTCATTTAACTAAGAATCCACATTTAAATTCATATTCAATCACAAACCCATAAAGTCCATCTATAGCATACCTTAGTTTATATGGATCATAAAATAAATCTGTTTTGGTACCATTTGTAATACTCAATAACATTACTTAAAAAGATTAGCCAAAAATTATTATTTGAACTCTTTGATTCTATATCATAAGTATTTAAAATTTTTTATTAAATAATTAATATAAAATTAAATACTTACCAATATAAGCTCTCACATCAACTCATTTTGTTCTTCATATGCTGAGCTCACACCATCCAAATGGGTTCTTTGTCTTCACTTTCCTAAGATGTAAAAAGCTCTTTCTTTTGGCCTAAGGGCACTTTTTGTTAGGCTTCAAGCATTCAATTTGTAAGCCCAGAAAAATGATTTGTTATATGCCTTCTTCCCTTGATCAAGCGTGTGGGATTGGCATCCTTCCTTTTTTCAAAATAGGTTCATTGAAAAAACTATAAAATAATAATAAAAAAAGGCGTTAATAATTGAGTGGGGTTCTCTTCTTTCTTCGCATTAAAATAATTAAATAAGGTCCAAGAAGTGACGAGATAAGAATGTCTTGACCTAACAAGAGTAAAAAAGAAAAGAAAAACAGATGTGCAATTTATTTGGATCAAGCAAATGCTACCCGCAAGTCACGGCTAGGAAAAGTAAAGGCTCAGCTCAAACAACGACAGACGCCCGAGAGTTGCTGGAGAAAAAGGAGAAATTCTCAGACGACTTCAAATTAGAAGTTTCCATCTAGCTATAGTGGCAGCGATTTTGAAGTTTGAACGTGCCTTTTTGAATTCAAGATGTTGGTCTATTCTTTTGAAAGCAAGCTTGGAACAAAGCTTCTAGTCATAACAGCTGGGCAACATTATTGTTCTTCCAAGATTGGGTTTTGGACTCGGTATTTATCTTTTCTGTCTCCCTTCTGAACTCGATTCTCAACAAGCTATCCATCCTTTGGTCCTTGGTACAGTGAGATCTCATGGCTTCCACCAATAATTTCATTCCTCTTTTTCACGTCATATGGATTGGGTTCCTTCTTTACTTTGGATCCGTGCAACTATAAATTGAAGTTAGAGGGATTTACTTATTTCAAGTTGGATTAGTTGGGTTAACTATAAATATAAATCATATTTAGATGGTCAAAATAGCTTCATTTGACTAACTCCGTAGAGTGGAACATAGATGGTTGAAGTTCTACTTTCTTATTGTGCCGTAATCTTGGGATAGTTTTAAATTTTAATACATTTATTAGCTTGTGCACCATGTTTTATTATTCTGATTTGCCAAGAAAATTCTTCAAACAACTTATTTCTTATAATTTGACAATGTCAATTTGTCCAATTTTTTTTAGTGTATTCAACTGTAATAATAATAAAGTTTCTTGAGGAGGCAAAAGTTCTGAAAAATTAAAAGATGCTAGCAGCTTTTGTGTAACTCTAACATGGGATGGTCAACATAATAAATTAATTCTCTGGCGTTGGGATGTAATCTTATGGTTATTGTTGCAGAAGAACAATCAACAATACAATATTAAGTTAGAAGAGAGGTTTGGATACTTGTACAAACCAAACCAAATTTAGGAAAGGCAACGCGATCATCTAGTCTTTATGGTGACTTGGAATGGACAAAGGAGTATTTTTGACCAAAATATCTTGGACTGAAACTTCGGCCGGTAGCTGAAACTAACTATTTTTGTCTGATTCTGAATGAACGACTTCTATAGCATTTAGATAACTATTTTGCTTTCCACAAATACTTTTCTAAACGAGGACTTCATCCGCCCGTAATTGCAGCTATATTGAACGTGACTTCTTTTTTTTTAACACAAGAAGTTGGTCCATTCTTTTGGAAGCTATATTGGAATCAGGCTTCTGGTATGAACAGCTCAGCTTCATTGGTTAACAATGTTCTTCCATCATGACCGAGTTTCCATCCACCTATAAGCGAGTCATTATTTATATGACTGAGAATTGCGTAAGAATCCTATCTCTGTCTCCCTTGGTTCTCAACAAGCTACCATCCCTCTGCTCCTTGGCATAGGGATCAGATCTCATGGCTTCAACCAACAATTCCATTCTTCATGCTCATGATATTTGGATTGGGCTCCTCCTCCTTTTTATTGGATCCATGCAGCTGTGTCTCTGTTTCAATGGAAATAGTTCCAAGTCAGGAAGCTGCATAGAGATGGAAAGGAAGGCTCTTCTTAGTATACGAGAGGGCATCTATGACGCCCACAAATGGCTTTCTTGGAATGGCAAAGACTGCTGCAAATGGAGAGGAGTCCAGTGCGACACCATGACCGGTCATGTCGTAAAGCTTGACCTCCGCTACCCTTATCTTTTTGTTCATGAGAATAATAGTGAGGTGAGTTCTTCGCTTCTTCGCTTGAGACATTTGAATTATTTAGATTTGAGCATGAACAATTTTGGTGGTGCTCCAATCCCTCACTTCATTGGATCTCTTGCCAAATTGGAGTATCTAAACCTCTCTAATGCTGGATTTGGTGGAACCATTCCTCACCAATTAGGGAACCTCTCAAGCTTGCTCTATCTTGATCTCAGTAATCTCAATTCAGATGTTGATGACCTTGGCTGGTTAGCTCGGATCCATTTCTTGCAGCATCTTGATATGAGTCATGTCAACCTCTCAAAAGCATCCAATTGGTTTCATGCGATCAATATGCTCTCCTCTCTTTCTGTCCTGCGTCTGTCTTGGGCTTCTCTCCTTCGCCTTCCCTCTACACCATCCCATGTTAATTTCACTTCTCTTACTGCACTTGATCTCTCTTGGAACAACTTTGCATCAAGCATGCCTGGTTGGCTGTTTAACCTTAGCAGACTTGAACATCTGAACCTTGGGGGCAACTCTTTCCATGGCAATATACCGCTTACCATCGGGAATCTCAAAAAGCTTCAGGTCTTGGATCTCCTGAGCAGTGCCACAGAATTTAATACAGAAGGTACCAATGATAAATTACTAGAGGCCATTTGGAGTCTTCCGAAGTTACAGTACTTAAGCTTGGGTGGCAACAATATTGGCGGTGTGCTTCCAAGAATTGCTGGGAACTTTACGGACTTGCAATACTTCTCCATATCTTACAACAACATTATTGGACAGATACCAAAAAGCATTGGTAACTTGAATAACTTGCAAATATTAGATATGTTTGCTAATCAAATTAGTGGAGAAATACCCGGAAGCATTGGAAACTTACACAATTTGCAAATTTTAGATCTATCTGACAATCAAATTAGTGGGGAGATACCAGATACTATAGGAAATCTTCATAACTTGGAGAACTTAATTTTGGATAGCAATAGTATTGTTGGAGTGATACCAAGAACAGTCGGTAATCTTTGCAACTTGAGCATACTCCAAGCTTCAAACAACAATATAGGTGGAGAGATTACAGGATTCATCGAAGATTTCTCAAGATGCAGCATCAACAAGATAAATGGTATTTATTTGGGTCACAACAATCTTCGTGGTCCTTTGCCCAATCAGATAGGGGACCTCCAAAGTTTGCAATATCTTTATCTTGGTTTTAATTCATTGAACGGTTCAATTCCTGCATCATTGGGTAAGTTATTTCTTTTATCTGATTTGAGTCTTCCATCAAATTCCTTGGTAGGTGCACTGACTGAAGCCCACTTTGCCAACCTCACATATTTATCATATTTGCATCTGTCTCATAACTCCTTAACAATTAATGTCAGTCAAGGTTGGCATCCTCCATTTAGAGCACGAGTAATCAGAATGAGCTCTTGCTTATTGGGGCCCAAATTCCCTTCATGGCTTCGGAACCAGACTAGTTTGTCTATATTGGACCTATCCAGTACAGGAATATCAAAAAAATTCCTAATTGGTTCTGTGAGGCAAATCAACTGGAAGTTCTCAATCTCGCCAAGAATGATTTAATGGGAGTTTTCCCTAACTGTTGGGATAATTCATCATTTTTGAGGGTCATTGATTTTTCAAACAATAAATTGTCAGGAGGCATTCCTAGTTCATTGGGATCTCTTAATCAATTGGAATCATTGCATCTGGAAAATAATGACCTCTCTGATAAGATTCCTTTATCCTTAAAAAAGTGCAAACAATTGATTATCATTGACCTTGGCAATAATGAGCTATCTGGCAGTATTCCTCAATGGATTGGAGAGAGCCTATCATCATTGAAAGTTCTTCGTCTCCGATCAAATATGTTGGATGGTGATATTCCTATGCAACTATCATTTCTTGCTTCTCTTCAAGTGTTGGATCTTGCTGATAATAATCTTTCAGGAACTTTGCCACCATCATTTGGCAATTTAAGTGCCATGATTATGATACAAAATGGGAACAAATCTTTTCTTCCTCAAGAAGCCCCCTATTACACCGAGAATCTCTTGATAAGCACAAAAATTCGGAACTTACATTCACTAGTGTGCTTACTCTTGTGATAAGCATAGACCTCTCAAACAATAATATTTCTGGAGAGATTCCTGAAGAGTTTACAAACCTTCATGGTCTTTGTTTCTTAAACTTATCAGGAAATTATTTGATAGGAAGGATTCCAAATAATATTGGCGCCTTGGGACAGTTGGAGTCACTGGATCTATCGATAAACAACCTATCAGGCACAATTCCTACAAGCATCACTACTTTGAATTTTTTGAGCTATTTGAACTTGTCCCACAACAATCTATCAGGAAAAATTCCATTCAGCAACCAACTTCAAACCTTGATCAATCCATCCATCTACAGTGGTAATCAGTATCTCTGTGGACAGCCAATAGGAAAGTGCCTTGGTGATAAACCTGCTGAAGGTCCAACCGTTCATGGAGGAGAAGAAGAATCGAAAGAAAATCCAAATAATTCAGAAATGATATGGGTTTTTGTTAGCTTTGCTCCAGGATTTGTGGTCGGCTTTTGGGGTTTTCTTGGCGCAATGATGATTAAAAGAGCACAAGATTTGCTTATATCCAATTCATCGACAAGATATGTGATTGGATTTATAATGCTGTGGCGTTAATTTCTGCTAGGCCAAAGTTCAAGGGAAACCAAAGATACATGTAAGCATTTGCAAAGTTGTAAGGCTCTCCCTTATCTATGGAGTATTAGAATAAATAAAAATGACTAGAAACCACTTCCATGATTTAAGTATTAGGGACTTCAAATATTGATATACTTTAATAGTGTGAATTACTTGAGCAAAGTTCTCATAGAATCATGTCTCAAGTTATATTTGCTATATACTGAAATTTTTTCTTTCGATGCCTTTATTAGTATATAAGGGATTGGTAGAATGCTCACTGTTTTACTTTGGAGAGAAAAAAAAATCTTTCCATACTTTATTCTATTATTGTTTTGCAAATAATTTATGTGTAGTTGTCCTCATGTTATGGCTATCATGATATACTAATTTGAAAATATAATATAAATATTTTCATAAACATAAGGAAAAGAAATGGTGCCTCAATAAATAAGCTAATATGTAATTTAGTGCATATTTTTGTTATTTTATAAAAATAATTCTTAGCAAAAAAGTCTAAACTCATAATTAAATTTTTCCAAACCTCACTCCCATGGCATTAACCATCGGCCAAGAGTTGTTTACCAGCTTGCACATTATCATGGCTAACAAACTTAGTGGGGAAACCATGATGCTGCTTTAACTAAATCATTGAACTTTGTTTTAATGACAAATTAGGTAGTGTTTGACTTTCCAAAAGCTATTCCTGGATAAATGTACAGGATAGCATTTATCCAGGGGATAGCTGAGGGAATAAGCACCTTTTTAAAATTACAAGTCTGCTATCAAGGGATAACTTTAGTTGTTCCTGGGTTTCCTAGGGAATAAGTTCAGGGGATAACCCATGGTTAAACATGGGTTATCCCCTCTGGTTAAACTTTTTCAGACATATCCCTTCTAGTAATAGCTTTTGGGGATAAAGAAGGATATCCAAAGAATATCCCTCCTTATCCCCTATTTCAAACACTCCTTTAGGTAGTGTTTGAAATAGGGAATAAGAGGGATATCCAGGATATCCCCTCTTATTCCCAAAAGCCATAAATATAAGGGATAGCTAAGAATAAAGTTAACCAAAGGAATAATCCATGGTTAACCATGGTTAACTATAGTTAACCATGGGTTATCCCCTCAATTTATTTCCTAGAAAATGTAGGAATAGCTGGTTATCGCTTCAAATAAGAGTAAAAAAAGTTATCCTATGGATTTATCTTTTTGCATTTAATATGATTAATGGGATAGCCAAGGGATATCCTTAGGGATAGCCAGAGGATAAACTCTATCCAGTACACTTATCCATGGATAATATTTTTCTATCAAACACTACCTTAGTGGATTGAGGTAGAGGATATAATTCAGCATATGCATGGGGAAAGCATTTATGCATAACCCAAAGGGAACGAAGATCTTCTGTACAAGCTTTGTGTTGTGAAGTATTACAAAAAGGCCACCGTATATCCTATGCAAGATAGAAATAGCTGTTCATCATCCCCATTCCATCCTTTGTAATAGCATCTAATAAATTATTTTTTATTTCTCAAATATATCACAACTATGATAATGCCCAAATTTTCATCTTATCTGAATGTATAAATCTTGTACCATAGAGTATTTATACTCAACTTAGTCTTGTGCATTGGAGCATGGGTTGAAATTTAGGACTTATTTGATATAGTTCTTAAGGTGAGTTGATAATTTTTGGGCAATCTCTAAGGATGATTATGGGGATGGAGAAGCGCAATCCCCATAGGGAACCGCATTGACGGAGATGAGTTTAGAAGGATTAAACAAAAATGGGTATGAAAATTTTTTTTTACAAAGCGATTAGGTTTGGATTTGGAGGCAAGGACCGAGGTCTCTATTTTTTATTCTATCACTGAGCCCCAAATCTAATTATTTTTTCTATAAAATAGAACTACTTTTATATCCATTATTTTTTCTAAATATATCTCAAAACCTTTTCTCTTACATCTTATTTTTATTTAGTTATAAATTTAAAGTATTTATATATTCTAATATCATCACTTTATCCTAAATTTTTTTTTATAAATGAGTTTTCTATCGTGCCTAATTATGGAATAGTTTTAGTTTTAAAATATGAATAATTAAATATCCAGCAACGAATGACAAGCGCCCATCAGCTACGAAACGGAAAGGAATAATTCTCAAATGATTTCAAAGAAACACTCAAGCGGAATAGAATTTTAACCCCACGATCCATTGTTCATCCTCTGGATGGCCTTAAAGACAAGGTGGTGGAATTTTGTATTCAGTCCTGAGACTTGGATGAAGAACTCGAATCCTCCTCTAGATGATTGTTAGAAAGATCTAATTCACTTTAGATAATTTTTCCAAGTCAACGGCATTCCAAAGGTGGGGAACATCTGTTCCTGATGGAGATAAGTTTAATAAGTAACTAGGATGATGACACATGCCAAAAATAATTAAACCAAAAAATTAAAATTCATGAGTTAAATTCTGATTGGTTGAATATATATTAAGTGGTTCAGATTACTCCAGAAGTCTGATACGTGTTTAACTCACGCCTATAAATAGGGGATTAAAGCCTCATTTGAAGATCACATAAGGCTCATTCTCACTTCTATTTATTTTATTTTTTTCATTTATATTTTTTTGGTTTTCAGCTGACCCTTAAAGGGTTTTCTCGGAGGAAATCCCAAGGCCTCAACAGTTTCGTATATGCTTTTCTTCTTGCTCCGTTTGGAGTTCGTTTGGGAGTCGATTTAGCATTAAGAGGCCCATGTTAGATGTTCTAGTATCACCAAATTAGGCAGCATCTATTTTTGGAGCTTAAAATTACACATCTATAACCTGAGGGAAATTGACGTCTTTTAATAATTATTCACGGCAGCAAAGACGAGTTTACTCCATGGTGTCAGGTCCCTCACATATGATGACAGAATGCTTGATGCTTAAGCTTGTTTGCATCCTTCAGGAAAAAAGGCCTGCTTATGTAAAGCATCGTGGATTAAACTAACATAAATTGATTTGATATAACTCTTCATTTTGCTTTTTCTTCTTTAGGATATGGTTCCTTAGGCCAATGAGAGCTAATGATGATTATTACATATGGTAAGCATCAAAAATTTGCTTTTCACCGTGAAACTCCGAGAAATAAAATATCCAACATACTATGATTTTATTGATGTTACGCCCCTATTGTCCAGGTTGAAAATTCATGACAAAATCACATACCCTTAAAGTGAAACCCTAAAATCATGTAAGACCTATTTATCGTTAACATCCATATACTCAAATATAACATCGAATGAAATAGAAATCCATTATCTTTAGATTTATAAAAGTGTCATAAAGTAAACATTATCTAATCCATAATCATCAAGAGTATTAAAATGTCTATACATTCCCAATATGAAATCATATTAACTATGTTAAGCCTCCCTCTACCAATATCTAAATCTCGCTTAACATCAAAATCTTCAATCTCTGTATGATAAGTTGTTATAAGCTCACAACTTAGTATAAATTCTTATATATATATATAGATATAGATATGCATTTAAAATAAAGTATCTACATAATATGAGGATAATGTATATAGCAAAATAACTCATTCTACAATTACTATGCCATAAAGTAATGTGTCTAGTAATCTATTATTGGCTTTTATCGTTTATGTCATTAGGCTACATCATCTCAATCATCAACCAATTTATATAGAATGTCATAAACCAAGTCCAACCCCCAAGCCCCTATTGGCTAGTTACACACAGTGACCTTAGGCCATTATTATAGTCCCTATTACTAGCATCCTTTAGCCATCCCGATTGATCCTAACACTACTGACCTTTAGTCATTACCATAAACTTTATCATTGATAATTATCTAGCCATCCCAATAGACCCCAATACTCATAACCTTCGATCATCAGCTTAAGCCTTGTCATTCATGCTACATCACTACATCCACATGACTAGTCCATATGCCCTTACATCCATTCCTCATATCTTCTAATATTTTGATATGCAAATCAGATTCTAAATTCATATCATCAAAACCATGCTACCATGGTATAAGATATGTCATAACCATATACATGACCCAAAAACATATTATCATATCTAAAACATAAGCCACATCCATGAATAGTTAAAACATACTAATGAAACAATGCGTATAAATTCATGATGCATAATGTAAAATGTATGCAATAAAATCAAATATATCATATATGAGTAAGTGTAATACTCTTATCTCGATCGCTAATCCTAAATCTCAGTATGATCCTCAAACTGGTGAATCAACTATATAATCACTTACAGCCATTATCATGTATAATTTAATCCACAACATTATTGAATCATATATTAAAATCACATTTAGACCCATCCTAGTTTAATTTGATCAAAGTAAGATCAGGTCAAGGCTTAATTTAATTAGGATCCACTTAGACTAATTTCACTCTAATTGAAACTTTGGATCCTCTAATTAAGTATATAATCCATCTAATTGATTTTAATTAGACCTACACTAGCTTAATTAGGTCAATTAGGGCTTCATTAGATCCCTACTCCTCTTAATTAGGGTTTAACTTGATTAATTACAGTTTAAATGGGCCACACACTACAACAAATTTCTGCTATACCGACGCTAAAAATGTTATTTGCCGACGCTTAAAAGCGTCGGAAAATATTATCCCGACGCTTTATAAGTGTCGGTAAAGCAGGAGTGGAGACGAAAAATTCCGACGCTTTTTGAAAGCATCGGAAACGCGTCGGGACATCCCGACGCTTTTAAGCGTCGGCAAATTTTGATCTTGCCGATGTTTTAAAGTGTCGAAAAATTTTTAAAAAAAAATAAAAAAATTTCTGACGCTTTAAAGCGGCAATATATATTTTTTTAAAAAAAAAATAAATCCAAAAGGCAGTAAAAAAGGAAGCTGGATCTGGCTTCATGCAGCAGAAGTATTGCTTTCTTTGCATCGCCTTCCTCGACGAAAACCAAGTAAAGTGAGAAGTTGATAAGAAGTGGAGTGCAAATTACCAGGGGGTGGGCACTGGCGGTGGTCAGATCTCTTCTTCTCCTCCATCAATGGTGAGAAGCAGAGGAAGCAGAGGGCGGCTTCTCGGAGATACCGTCATGCTCCTCGTCGCCTTGTGTCCATGCTGGAATCCGAAACCCCAAGCAGCCGGCTCCAGCTGCGTATTCAATGGATGAAACCGACGGATGGAGTGCAGGGTGCAGCGGTTTTCCTCAATGCAATCTCCCTTCCCCACGCACCAGCGCCGCTGCGACCCTGTCGGTCACCTTGATCAAATCTTGTGCATACACCGTCAACGCCATCGACCCTTGGCCTGGCCGCATCGCCTCCGTGAAATTGACAGCCATCGGCAGGTTCTGCGGCTCGTGCATTTCGGCAAACACCTTGAGCTCGCGCGTTGGGTTGTGCCACTGGATCCTCAGCATCCTCTGTCGCTCCCTCCGCCTCGCCAGCCTCACGATCAGCCCCACCACAAGCGGAACGTATGCGACCATGCACATCGCCGCCACCATCACCACCGCGTGCAGGCTCGCGCCGATTGCTCCTGCCTACATGAAAAAAGAAAACAAAGATCAATCCAATCTCGTTCTCCACCTAACAAGTAAGCCATAAGGAATGAATTGTTGAGAAGTGAGGCTCACATCATGGAGTCTGGTGGCAAGAAAGATGAGGAAGTGCCCCTTGATGTTGAGGAGCAGCCTGAGCACCACTGCCTCCGGCCACTGGAGACCAAGACGAAGCCCGGCGACTAATACTCCAGATACCTTCCCGACTAATTAATCCGACGATGATGACGTACACCAGTGCAGCCCATGACCAATTTCTAAATGTCTTAACATTAGAGGGGTTGTCGGGGTTCACCTGGTGTAGCCGGAGAGGCAGAGGTAGCCGGGAAGGATGACGGAGCCAAGAAAGAATTTGATGTGACCAGCGAGGAACCAAGGTATCCTCCCCTCCCATGGCAGTGCCAGTCCCACCAAGAAGGCTCCCATGTGGAGGGCATACCCCATTTTGGAGCCGGTTGCCGAAGGAATGGGATCTGCCCAAGCACGAATGGCGGGCCGAGCACCGGGTGCAGTGGCACAGCCTACGGCAGCGGAAACAAGTACCCTCCTTCGCCGCCCGTCTCCACCACATTCCATGGAACCACCCTCTGACTCTGCCCAGACCAGCCGGCCAAGGCCGTGTCGAAGGCCAAATGAGCGAAGCTAGAGAAGACGGCCTGTTGGGTGGAAGGTGCGGGGTCCTGGTGGTGACGTTGGCTTTGGTGATGGTGGTGGTGGTGGCTGGGAGCGGCCCTCGGCCGGTGGTGGGTGCAGGTGCTCAAGGGGATGAAGCTGGAAGCCTTTGAGATGATGTTCTTCGTGCAGGGTTCCTTTTTCTCCTCCTCTTCTCTTTCACTTTCTCCTTGGTTAGAATTGTCTTAATGGTATGGAGACGGCGAGGGATCCAGGCCACCCTATTTTATCTTCCATCGCGCGATTTTTGATTTTGTTCCAAAAATTTTGAGCACTTCATTGAAAATTGAAACTCCCGGTATAAAATTGCTATGCCGATGTATTAAAAAATTATGAAATATAATGCCGACGCTAAAAAGCGTCGGCATTCCATAATTTTAATACAAAATGCCTATGCTAAAAAGTGTCGGCATCAGAAATCGGACTGCCAACGCTTATAAGCGTCGTTAAAACTCATTATCTTTTGACGATTTTTAAAAGCCTCGGTCTGATTCGAAAACTCTCAACACTACATAGTAGCATCGAAAAAAAAGCGTTGCTATCCTTCCTTTTTTTTATAGTGACATCTCGCGTAATTGGGCTTGAACCCATATTAATTAGACCCAATTTAGCATTCTGGTTCACTTATTTGGGTCTAATTCAAGTTATGGTTCACTAATTAGGATTAATTTAGGTTCTGGTTCAGTGGAATGGGTCCAGGCCTAATTCTAGTTCATCAATTTAAGCCTAATTCAGACTCTGGTCCAGGTTTTGGTTTACTGAAGTCAAATTGGTTCATATATGGTTTAGACAGATGAGCTAAGATTTGTTTTGGTTTGGTTTAGATCATGTGACTGCTTTATTTGCCTTTACATTTATGTTCTGCTTGAGCTTAAATCATTTTTACGTGACAGCTTCTTAAATTGTGGTGGGCAGTCCACTTTCCTCAATATACTAATTGCACTTGGCAAAGTTAGCAAGCTGTCACTGGTTCTATGAAGAGGATTAGTCAATATGGATAAGCAAACAAGCACTGGTTAATGGTTTATAAGAATTCTTTAATCCAATGATCAAAATTCCAGTCCTTCCAGGGTTGGTTCCTCACCGTTCTCCACGACAAATAGGAGCCAGAATGCCTCACGAACGCGCTGGAAAGTCTTTCTAGTTATCTCAGTATACTAATTGCAAAGACTGTACATATATAAATCTACAGAGACTTTGATAAGGAAACTGAAAAAAAAAAAAAAAATTCATTTTAAATCTTTATGACTAGAAATGCTGCCATGAGAATTTTGGTCAGACTGTCCAAATATCAGAGAGTGGTTAAAGAAAGGCAGGCATTCATATCACAAATTTTAGTATTACAGAAATTTAGCAAGGATATCAGGATGCATTATATTGAAGCTTGCTGTTCCAACAGAGGTTACTAATTGTTATAAAACTCTGTCTAAATTAACCATTAGTTTTATCTAAAAAAGAACGCTCGCTCTTAAGTGTGACAGCTTGTTCTTATTTCCTGGCCATTATAGTTTAAGGTTTTTATTTCAGTCATAATATTTTTTTTCCTTTTTCTTTTAAAAAAAAGTGGGGTCGAACATAGAAGAGCAGGGTCACAGTGAAACAAGATTGTTTTCGTACTTCAATTGAACTCTCCTGTGGTAGCATGTCCTAATCAAACTAGAGAGAGAAATACTATGATTTTTTTTATCCAACTATAACAACTTAAGATCATATCCAAAAAAGATAGCAAAAAAGTTATTATTTAAGCTTCTTAATTCTATGTAAGTACTTATGTTTTTTTTAATGCATAATTAATATGAGACCTCACTAGCATAGACTTTACTCTCTCCATTCATACGCTGATATCCTCATCAAGCTAAGGTGATGTGGCTGATCCAGCATCGTCAGAGTAAACGGCGAAGGCAACTGACGGAGCCCTACCTCAGCCTCGTGGGGTGGCCTTAGCCTCCGAGGCCCCTTCAGCCTCCGAGGCCCCTCGGCCCGGACCCAGCGTCCCCTCGGCCTCGGCCTCGAGCTTTAGCCTCGGCCTCGGCCTCGAGCTTCCGCCTCGGCTTCGGCCTCGAGACTGGCAACCTACTACCTCGAGCCACCTGACACGCCCATGTGGCCCACCAACCGCCTGCAGCGGCCATGTGATCCACCACTCACCTGTAACAGAGCATGGCCATACCCCGTAACAATGCACGCATGATGCAACCAGGTCCGCCTGCCACCCATAGCGCCGCGCTTGGTAGGTGGCAGGCGAGGCAGGACACCTCTGACATGCCCAGTGTCAGTTGCGACCCATCACTGTCAGCCTTGCCTTCGTCCATTACCAAACAAAGGCACCTCGAAATCAGCAACCTTCTGAAAATGAAAAAAGAAACCTTCGAATAGGTATAAAGGCCCACACTCACGACAAGGGAAGGATCCTGAACTCAAGTTCTCTAGCTCTTTTCTGCTAGCTAACTCTTGTCTGTTCCTAAGTTGCTGACTTGATCGTCGGAGGGTCCCATCGGAGCAACCGGTCTCCAGAGACTTTCTTGCAGGAGTTCACTGCGGAGGAAGATCTTCGTTCTCCGGCATTGAAGGAAGGCGACTTGGCGTCAACAGATTGGTGCACCAGGTAGGGGGGATTAAAGAGAGAAAAGCTTCGAACCTGTCAGCGGCAACTTCTCCTTCCCCAAACTCTCAAGCAATGGTGATGACCTGTGCGTAAGAGGTCTCCACCAGTCATGCTAGGGGACAGCGTCAGGGGTTGATCCGCTGGCGGTCGGCCCCTCCGCTCCCCTAGCCAATGTCCCTGCACCACCACCACAGCAGCTTTAAGAAGACCGGCTTACCGCCCTTACTATGCAAGTCCAGTCTTTGGTGGCGGCGGTCCAAGTCCTGCAGAAGCAACCGGCGGCCGCACAGTAGCCGGAGCCACTCCTGTCAGTTCCAGGAGTGGTCTAACCCAGCCAGCATTCTTCTCGAGGGAGGTCTCCCGCCCGAGAAGCTAGCCACCACCGTACTTTGCCCAGGCCTCACCATCGAAAAGCCTCCAAGAGGCCCCGGTCGCCTCTCGCCATGCCAGTGCTTCTCCCAAGCAGCGGCATGGAAGGGAGGCGGAATGCTCCCGTCAGCATCGCCGCCATTCTTCCCCCTCCTTAGAATCCTCGAGGGAGGGGTCCTTCGATGGCCGAATAGCCCGCCGGGATGAACGCCGGCTCGACGAGTACAACCAGCGACTGGAGGAGCTCAGCTGTCGGATCACCAACCCACCAGAGGCGGACTATGACAGCCGACCGCCGCTGTCCCGCCGCATCATGGAGGAACCAATATCAACCTGGTTCGTCTTCCTCAGCTGGACCCATATGACGAAACCACTGATCCCCTGGACCATTTGGAAAGCTACAAGGTCCTCATACATGTCTAGGGGCAACCGATTCACTTCTCTGCATCGCCTTCCCCCACCTCAAGGAAGGCTGCCCGAGCCTGGTACTCCCGCCTGCCGCCGCGGAGTATCAACTCCTTTCGCCAGCTGGAGAGGGCTTTCTTGGCCCATTCTGACACTTGCCGGAAGATACCCAGGGTGGCGGACAATCTCTTTTCCATCCAAGAGAGGGGTAGCAAGTCCCTACGGGACTACGTCGCCTGGTTTAAAGAAGCAGCCCTAGAGGTCTACAACCTCAAGGACTCCGTGGCCACCTTGGCCTTGAAGCAAGGGCTCCGTCCCTTCCGCTTTGCGTACTCCCTCAACAAGAAGCCGCCCGGCTCCTATACCGAGCTCTTGAGCCGAGCCCAAAAGTACATCCGCACCGACGAGGTTGACTCCTCTCGGTACGAGGCTAACGGGAGCATCATCAAGAAGCTGGCTTGTCCTGAACCAACAGAGGTTTGTCCCAGGAGGCCCGAGCCTCCCCGCCGACCAGACAACCGTCCTCGGGCTCCCGTGCCGAGGGACGGCCCGTTCACCCCTTTGCTTGCTCCCATCTCTCATATCTTGCTTGAGATCGAGGGCAAACCGTACCTGCCATGCCCTCCTCCACTGAACCCGAAGACCCCCTGCAACAAAAACCTGTACTGCCGCTACCATCGAGACCACGGCCACAACACCGACAACTGTTGCTAGCTGAAGAAGTTGATAGAGGACCTCATCCAGCGAGGCCACCTGAGGAAGTTTGTTTAGAGGAACAACCCGAGTGCTCCAGGCCCATCAGCACCTCCACCACTGATGATCGACAATGCTCCAACCAAGAAGACGGTGGCAATGATTTCCTGGGGGGCAGGTGGCCTATCCAAGAGGCCAGGGAGGAGGAGGGGTTAGATTTCGTAATTCCCTTCTCCAAAAGGAACCTAGAGGGGGTGGTCAACAAAAATGATGACAACATCGTCGTGTCCATAACGATCGCTAAGCATCCTGTAAAGAGAATTCTAGTTGACAGTGAAGCTCGGTCGACGTTTTGAGTTATGACGCTTTTGTTTGCATGAACCTGTCTTCCGACTTACTCCGGCCTATCATCACGCCCTTGATGGGGTTCATCGGAGACTCCGTAAAGGTCAAGGGAGAGATCACTCTTCCTGTCACGGCTGGAATACCCCGCATCAAAGTATAGTTTTTATGAGCTTCCTTGTGGTCCAGATGCCCCTTGCCTACAACACCATACTCGGAAGGCTCGGACTTAACCTCCTGGACGCTGTTATCTTCACCAAAAGGCTCCTGGTGAGTTTCCTACCAGCGAGGGGGTCGAAGAAATGCGGGGAAGCAGAACCCGCCACCGCTTTGCTACCACATGGCCCCCAGTCCTCAAGGGGCGATATCTTCACCTACATCAGAAGCGCTGGACCCCTGGACTCGGAAAGGAGAGGGGAACCGGCTGAGCATTTGCTAGCCTTCCCCTGGGGGAGGACTCGATGCAGACCATACAGATCGGGGCCCTGCTTCCGGAGGAAGCCCGTAGCTAGCTCCTCGCTTTCCTACGAGCCAATGCTGAAATCTTCGCCTGGTCGGTGTCTGACATGCCAGGCATCTCGGAGGAGGTGATTACCCACTAACTCAATATCAAGCCGGAGTGCCGATCTGTCTGGCAAAAGAAGAAGAGCTTCGCCCCCGACAAACAGAAGGCCATAGACGAAGAGGTGCGTAAGTTGGTGGCGACCGGCCACATTCGCGAAGTGCACTATCCCAACTAGCTGGCAAATGTTGTGATGGTCCGCAAAGCCAATGGGAGTTGGAGGATGTGCGTGGACTTCATCGACCTCAATAAAGCGTGCCCCAAGGACAGCTTTCCATTGCCTCGGATCGACCAGTTGGTAGACGCTACGTTCGGCCACGAGACCCTCAACTTCATGGATGCATTCTCGAGGTACAACCAGATCAGGATGGACCCGGCTAATGAAGAGGTGACCTCCTTTGTAACCGAGAAAAAGATTTATTGCTATAGGATGATGTTGTTCGGGTTGAAGAATGCGGGGGCCATCTATCAGAGGTTAATGGACAAGGTCTTTGAGGACCAGATCGGGTGTAATATGGAGGTGTACGTGGACGATATGCTAACCAAGAGCATCCGTGCTGCCGACCTTGTGAAGACCTTTGGCAATCTTCACCGATACCAGATAAGGCTGAACCCCCGCAAGTGTGCCTTCAGGATTACAGTAGGCAAGTTTCTGGGTTTCATAGTGATGCAGTGAGGAATCGAAGCCAACCCCGACAAGATCCGAGCCATTTTGACATGAGACCCTCGGCTAACAAAAAGGAGGTGCAGCGCCTGACGAGGAGGGTGGCAGCTTTGAGCCATTTCTTATCCAAGTCGGCAGAAAGGTGTCTACCTTTCTTCAAGGCATTGCACAAGGTCAACAGCTTTGAGTGGACGAAGGAATGTTAGGAAGCCTTTGAGGAGCTAAAGAAATTTTTATCCACTCCTCCGCTACTGTCCAAGCCGAGGGGCGGGGAGGAACTCTTTCTGTATCTTGCGGCCTCCCCCGAGGCCATCAGCTCTGTGCTTGTTCGCATGGATGCTGCTAGAGCGCAGAAGCTGGTCTACTAAACCAGCAAAGTACTTCATGACGCTGAGACAAGATACTCCAAGACCAAGAAGATCATCTTCGCCCTAGTTGTCTCCGCTCAGTGCTTCTGACCCTACTTCCAAGCTCATCCAATCGTGGTGCTCATGAACCAACCTCTCCGGACTATCTTGTCCCGTCTGACACCTCCGGTCGGCTGGCCAAGTGGGCCATCAAGTTGGGGGAGTTTGACTTATCCATTCGGTTAAGATCTGCAATGAAGTGCCAGGTGTTAGCCAATTTTTTGGTTGAGTGCACTTGGACCGAGGAGCATCCGAGGAGTCGCACTCGAAGGCACGCGTGGAGTCCCCCGTGACCAAGGAGCGAGGAAGGAAGACTAGATCCTTCATGTAGACAGAGCGTCGAATTCTCAATGGAGTGGGGCTGGACTCATTTTTGCGAGCCCCGAGGGGAATGTGGTGGAGTATGCCCTTTGATTTCTTTTTCCAGCCATCAATAACCAGGCGAGTATGAAGCCTTGCTGGCAGGGATGAAGCTGGCCAAGGAACTCGGTGCGGAGTGTCTGAGGGCCTTCACGGACTCTCAGCTTGTCTCTGGGCAGGTCGCTGGGGAGTATGAGGCCAGAGACCCGACTATGTCTCATTACCTAAGCAAGGTGCAATCCCAGGCCTCTTAGTTTTTTACTTCTGCGTCAGCTACATTCCCCGGGCGAGAATGCCAGGGCTGATGCACTCTCCCGCTTGGCCACTTCGATCGACGAACCTTGGGAAGGACGTACATGGAGCACCTGTAGTCCCGAGCATTGAAGCAGCGGAGGAGGCTCTACCGGTCGAGCAGGAGCCCTCTTGAATGGACGCCTACATCTGATACCTGACTGATGGTGCCCTCTCTGAAGACCCAGCTGAAGCCAAACTGCTCAAGCGGCGAGCCCTGAAGTTCCTGATAATGGACAGGAAGCTCTACTAAAGATCGTTCTTATACCCGGTCCTCAAGTGCGTCGGCCCCACGGAAGCTGATTACATCATGCGAGAAATCTATGAGGGCATCTGCGGAAGTCATCTGAGGGCAGAGCCCTGGCATACAAAGCCCTGCGGCAGGGGTACTATTGGCTGACCATGAGGGAGGACACGGTCAAGCTCGTCAAGAAGTGCGATAGCTGCCAACGCCATGCCAACATCCAGCGGCAGCCGACGTCCCAGCTGACCCCCTGGTGGTACCTTGGCCCTTTGCCCAGTGGGGTATGAACATTTTGTTGGGAGAGTTAATCCCCGAGGCATACATATTTTAAAATTTGATAACAATTATCAATGCGAAAATTTAAAGATTACATATTAATATTTCTAACATGCATCAAGATCATATCTTTGCCTTATATTATAAGATCGTTTGATCTAAGTATTGCATATAAATTAAATAATTAAGATCATATCTTAATCTTCAAGATGAGAAGTCATACTACTCATCTTGAAGCCTGCCTTAAGATATAAGGATCAAATCACTCACCTTAAGAACAGTAGGTAAATCCTTTGTGCTCTGCAGTCGTTCAATCGTCCGGCCTCTAGTATTGTCCACGCGAAACCCCCGAATGATTGGATTCCCGGAGTGCTAGCTCGCGGAAAAATAATTTTGCTGATCTTGAATTCTTCCACTTGAATCTTCCTCCAAGATCTACCAAGCTTTTGCTAACACTAAAATCACACCAGAATTTTCTGTTCTAACTCTTAGAACTGTAACACTTGGTTCTAACTGTTTAGAATTTTTGATCTCTTTTTGATCTTGTGTTTTTTGATGAGGGATGTCCTCTATTTATAGTTTTATATTAGCCAGCCTATTGAATTCTAACATTTAGAATTCTGCTGTTTTTGTGAAAACCAAAGAGACATATTAAATTCATGCACTTATCAATGCATGAAGAGTTGTGTGGAGTGCTCTTCCAAAGAGGCATATTAATTCACACGCTTGTCAATGCATGGAGAGTTGTATGGAGTGCTCTTCCAAAGAGGCACATTAATTCACACACTTGTTAATGCACGAGAGTTGTGTGGAGTGCTCTTCCAAAGAGGCACCTTTTAGCAAAATTTATTTTTCTTGAACTTGGGAATCATTTGAAGAA
Organism: Calamus simplicifolius; assembly: GCA_900491605.1. NCBI lineage: Eukaryota > Viridiplantae > Streptophyta > Magnoliopsida > Arecales > Arecaceae > Calamus > Calamus simplicifolius. The sequence goes on from UESW01004803.1 coordinate 757,388, forward strand.
GACTAAAAGTTATAAATTAAATTCTGCATGAGAATTTAATTTCTCATGAGATGAGATTTTAGTTATCTCATCATGCGAGAAAACCTTTTTCACACATGGGGTTTAGATTTTTGGTTTTAAGCTAATTTGAATTTATTGGATTAAACCAATATAGATCATGTTCCTAGCCCAAATCAAATTTAGCTAATCCTGAATCTATTTAAATCCAAATCAAATCTAATTTCAAATCAATATTTGAAATTGATTAGTCCTTCTAGTAGACTTAAACCAAATTGAATCTTATTCACTTGTACTTAATCCAATTGAGATAATTCAATCAATCAAATTGATTAATTAAATCATATACGATTCTCAATCGTTGATCAGCAAATAGATCATCCTAGGAAACTTCTATGCGTGTGACTCTCTAGGTTCGAACCTAAGCCGGTAGCATAGAAATAATTTTCTATACTAATCGATGTGCCCATCTAGCAATGGAACCCGACGTCCGGATAGGTCGAAGAGTTGCCGAGCAAACTCCAAGAACCCTAAGAAACAGTTACCGTATAATTCATCCTCTTGACCACAAATGCTAAGGATGGCTTAAGAGCCTGTCAACTCTAAACAGCAAATCCATAAAGTGATTTCAATTTTAGTGATCATGTGACTTTCACATGAAGTGCCTTGGCCAAGGTCTTGCTAAATTGAAACACAAGCATTTCTCCTTTTAACGGGATAGGTCAAATTCCATCTTGATCCACAACTGACTACCACAAGTACTTGACTGCACCCAGTAACCTTTCGTAGCTGGATTAGAAATCCAGGTGGTCCGGCACCTAAGTACAATGAGTTGCTTGTAAGCCACTGGTTGTGATCTTCAGGTCTGAAGGATACTTATACCTATATCTTCTCGGATTAACTCTTGACAGTAGAGTATCCGGAAATGAGTCACGTTCGGTGAAATGTACTCCTACACTTTCACCTGTATGTCATACCAGTGTCTCTACACTCCTTGGTTAAGAGGACAACCAACAAATATGATATACAACGTCCTATAATTGATAGTACTATGGCCCTGTCATAGTATATCATTTGGTCGCGAACTCTTTTAAGGACCTTCAAAGATAAATCCTCCTTTATCGTGAAGGAAGATCCTGAGGGCTTCATTACTATTAGGAGTTTTAAGAAGATGTTCTTGTAATGAATAAACTGCCAAATAACTTTTATTAATATATCAATTTATATACAATTTACATTAGCACAATCATCAAATGATTGGCTTTAGGATACAATTCCCAACAAACTCCCACTTAGCCTAAAGCCACTCATTACAGTATCTAATACCCATCTTCAACTTATAGTTGTCAAACTCCTTGATGCTGAGTGCTTTAGTAAATGGGTCACCTAGGTTTTCCTTTCCATCAATCTTCTGAAGATTTATGTCACCTCGGTCTACAATCTCTCGAATAAGATGAAACCGGCGCAGTATGTGCTTGGTGCGCTGATGTGCTCGTGGTTCCTTTGCTTGAGCTATGGCACCAGTGCTGTCACTGTACAACAGGACTGGTCCATCTATGGAAGGTGTCACTCCAAGCTCGGAGATGAACTTTCGCAGCCACACAGCTTCTTTCGCAGCATCTGATGCAGCGATGTACTCTGCCTCGCACACGAATCTGCCACTGTATGTTGCTTGGAACTTTTCCAGCAAACAGCTCCACCATTTAGGATAAACACGAAACCCGATACACTTTTGCTATCATCATGATCTGATTGGAAACTGGAATCAGTATATCCAACAAGTTTCAAATCAGACTCTCCATAGACTAACCACTGGTCCTTAGTATTTCTCAAATACTTAAGGATTGTCTTAACAACTTGCCAGTGTTTTTCTCCTGGATCAGATTGGTATCTACTCACTACTCCTAGTGAGTATGCCACATCTGGTCTTGTACATGTCATGGTGTACATAATCGATCCTACTGCCGAAGCATATGGAATTCGACTCATACGTTCTCTTTCATTAGGAGTTGTCGGACAATCCTTCTTAGAAAGATGAATTCCATGGCCTATCGGAAGATAGCCTTTCTTGGAATTCTCCATGCTAAACCTCTTTAGCACTGTGTCAATGTACGTAGATTGGGATAAACCAAGCATCCTCTTAGATCTATCTCTATAGATCTTCATCCCTAGGATGTATGATGCTTCTCCCAGATCTTTCATGGAGAATTGTGATGATAACCATGTCTTTATTCCTTGTAATGCAGGGATATCATTCCCGATTAAGAGAATATCATCCACATATAATACAAGAAATACAATAACGAATCGTTAGCCCATTTATAAATGCAAGGTTCTTCTTTATTCTTAATAAAGCCATAAGATTTGATCACTTTATCAAATCGTATGTTCCAACTCCTAGATGCTTGCTTAAGTCCATAAATAGACTTCTGTAGCCTGCACACTTTAGACTCGTCTTCAGATATAAAACCTTCAGGCTGTATCATATACACCTGTTCTTCTAAATCACCATTTAGAAAAGCGGTTTTAACATCCATCTGCCAAATCTCATAATCGAAGTGTGCTGCTATAGCTAGCATAATCCGAATGGATTTCAGCATTGCCACAGGAGAAAACGTTTCGTCATAGTCAATACCATAACGTTGACGATACCCCTTGGCAACCAGACGTGCTTTATAGGTCTCAACCTTTCCGTCTGCGCCTCTTTTCCTCTTGAAAACCCACTTACACCCTATGGGTTTTATCCCTTCGGGTGGGTCAACTAATGTCCATACATTATTGTCCTTCATGGAATCAAGTTCGGATTTCATGGCATCAAGCCATTTATTAGAGTCAGTCCTTTGCATAGCATCCATATAGGTGATCGGATCCTCGTTGTTCTCATCGAGTTCAACAGGATCATCGTTCTGGACCAAGAAACCTAAGTATCTGTCCGGTTGATGTGGTACTCTACCAGATCGCCTTAATGGTGCATCTAAAATGGGTTTTGAGTTTGATCTAATCAACTCAGATTCTAAGGGTTCACTGGTTTGTGTTGTTCCTTCTACTTGATGAACTTCCTCAAGTTCAACATTAGAGCTATTTGTTCCTTCACTAAGGAACTCCTTTTCAAGAAAAACTGCTCTATTACTAATGAACAACTTTTGTTCTTCAGTATTGTAGAAGTAATATCCTTTGGTTTCTTTCGGATAGCCGATGAAAAAATATTTGTCAGATTTGGGTTCAAGTTTGTCTGATTTTGCACGTTTCACATAAGCCGGACACCCCCAGACTCTCAGATAGGTAATAACCGGTTTATGTCCATACCACATCTCATGTGGAGTTTTAGAAACAGACTTACTTGGAACCTTATTAAGAATATGACAAGCTGATTCTAATGCGTATCCCCAAAATGATATGGCAAGCTTGCAAAACCCATCATGGACCGAACCATGTCTAACAGAGTTCGATTCCTTCTTTCCGACACACCGTTATGTTGCGGTGTTCCAGGAGGAGTCCATTGGGAGAGAATCCATTCTCCCTTAAATATGTCACAAATTCATTGGAAAGGTATTCGCCTCCTCGATCTGATCGAAGGGTCTTAATACATTTTCCTGTTTGTTTTTCTACTTCTTTATGATATAGTTTGAACATTTCAAACGATTCAGATTTATGTCGCATAAGATAGACATAACCGAACCTAGAAAGGTCGTCTGTAAAAGTAATGAAGTAGTAATATCCACCTTTGGCACAAGTGCTCATTGGTCCACATACATCAGTATGTACTAGACTCAATAGCTCTTTGGCTCTTTCACCTTTTCCAGTAAAAGATGACTTGGTCATTTTACCAAGAAGACATGATTCACAGGTAGTTAATGATTCACAATCATCAACTCGAAGGATGCCCTCCTGAGTTAACCTGTTTAATCTGTTCTTATTGATATGACCCAGCCGATGGTGCCAAAGATAAATGTCTGTGACATCAGTTGTTCTAGGGCGCTTACTTGATTTGTACACTACATTCACAGGCTGTGATAATATATAAATGCCATTAGATAAATGCCCAGTCATTACAGTGACTCCATTCATAATGATATTCAAAGTAACATCCTTTATTGAAATTTCATAATGACTTTTGGCCAGAAGGCCTACAGAAATTACGTTCAACAAGAACGTTGGGCAAAAATGACAATCATTTAGTATAATGACATTTCTATTGAAAACTATTTCAAGAACTCCTAATGCCAGAACTGGAACTAATCTTCCATCGCCGACATTAAGGAATCTTTCATTGTCCTCAAATCTTCTGGTGACCTGTAGTCCCTGCAATGAATTGCAAATGTTAAAAGGACTCCCGGTATCCAATACCCAGGTCTGATTATCATATACAGAAAAATTACAAGGTGTTATCATATAAATACCTTGTTGAGCAACATCTTGCTCCTTTTTCTTCTTTGGCCTGTTTGGATCAAGTGTGGCAATGTAAAGAGGACAGTTCCTCTTCCAGTGCCCTTGCATCTTGCAGTGAAAGCATTCAGCTTGACTTTTATCAACTTTCTTCTTCTGCATCTGACCCCTTATAGATGTCCTAGCATGTTGCACCTTTTTATTATTCTTTTTCTTCTTCCCTTTCCCAAAGGGTTTACGCCCTACCTTAGATCCTTCAACCACATTAACCAAACCCTTAGAGAGCTGGTTATCCTTCTCAAAGTTCTGTAACAACCCCAACAAACCGTGGTAGTTGACTGCAGGCTTTGTCATTCGAAAATGAGTAAGGAAAGGTCGGAAGGATGGAGGCAAGGAATTCAGGATCGCATCTTTTCCCAACTGCTCATGTAAGGGAAAGCCGAGCTTGCTTAGGAGTTCTATCTTCTCGATCATGTACAATACATGATCAGTGACAGGAGATCCATCCCTCATTCGAGCATTGAAAATAGCACAACTAGTCTTGTGCCTTTCAACATCGTCGGGTGTGCCGAAAGATTCATTCAACGCTTGAATGATTTCTTCTGGCTGAGCATTCTCGAACCGGCGACCGAATTCATCGTTCATTGCTGCTAGCATGATACAACGCACGCTAGTTCTATCATTGAGCCACTTCTGATAAGTGTCTCTCTCAGAACTTTGGGTGTTTGCATCAGGTATCTTTGGTGCAGGATTATTCAGAATATATAGAATCCTCTCATGCTCAAGGACGATCTTAAGTTTTCTGAACCAGCTATTGAAATTGGAACCATTCAACTTGTCACTATCCAATAGGGACCTTAATGATAAATTAGTGGCCATGTTCTGCATAAGGAAAAACTAAAGTTTATTAGTATATAAATTGATTCAGTCTAAAGACTTGGACTTTAGTCTAAAGATTCTCCACTATTTTGTTCAAATTGGCAGCCTCTACACCCCAATTCGAAGAATTATTCTTAATTCTTTAGCGGGCACTAAGATCTACATAAACTACATACAGGCCCAAGTGAAGCTTGGCTAACCCATATGCATCTAAGAGTAGGTTCAAAACCAATTGTTTCCCAAACAATTCTTAGTGTTCAGTTTTGCCCCATGTACCTCTTCAGCAGGCATGAAGTGCCTCCACTGAAAGTTCTGGTTAGGTCCAACCATTAAATGATATAATCAGTGTAACCTATCAATAGACAACCAAGCCCGAGTGAAGCTCGGCTCACCTGACTGTTATTTAATAGTTACGCTGACTTATCATATAATGAATGATAATTCCGATGGTTGACAAGCACCAGGCATGGAGTGCCTCCAATGATTATCAAGACATCGGACTCATTATCACCCACCTTAATGGGAGGCTATGATCTAGTTATCATATAACTATTTCATTTTAAGGACCTAATAATTTTAGAGGATTTTAATAATATGAAGATAAATTGACTAATCAAGTTCTCCCACTGAATCTATGAAATCGGTAGAATGAAACAAGATTAAGTCAGGTTAAGTGGCACCTAAATCAGTCAGACTGATTTCCTTACAGGCATGGGTCAACCCGAATCAGGTAAATGATCTGAATCATAAATGGTTCACCACATTGACCAGGTGAGTGAGATCGATGGGAGGGATATGCCATTAACTCGTTAAAGACGCATCAATACGAGTAGCTCCCAATTAAAAACCATTCGATCGTTGATCCTAGAGCAACTTGCCAACCCACCTTGACATCATATGGTTAACCAATTCTGATTTGACCATCTAAGAGATTCATGCTCAACCACGGAGCCTAATCTACTTCCATTTGGTTTAATCAAAGAGAAGGACATGATCAACTACAACTATTGTTTGATTTAGAGCATTCTTAACCTAATCTAATTAGATTTGATCAAATACTCTTTTAGTCCAGTTGATTTAAACCTTAGGGTCTAACCCTTTATGGACCCGATTTAGCTAACCCAAAGATTAAATATATTTCATGTTTACATGTCATATATTTCAATCAAGCATCAATGTATTATGTTACTACTCATAATTCCTATATTTAGATCATATCTAAAAGATTATGAATTAATATTTGACATTCAAATAAACTCTCATAAATATTTGTATGTTTCATAACATAGACATCATGCCATCATATATCATATCTATGTTTTATACTAAACATGCAAATATCATGTTTTATACAACATCAATATGTATCAAATATAAAACATCTTTTGAGAGTGTGTGTAATCTATGTTTTGATGCCAAAGCTCAATTTAAATTATCTTTAACATCAATAAAACAATCGCACGGCAATATGTCACAGAATACCTCATTGAATGGGTAATTTGGATTTTCAATCCATCTGTGACCATATAGCCTTGTGATAAGTTTTAGCCATAATTACACAATTAATAAGAATATTAATTTACATGCAATAAATTAGATCAATAACGAAACCATGCTCTGATACCATTTGTAGGGAGAAATCCCGAGGCATGCATATTTTAAAATTTGATAACAATTATCAATGCGAAATTAAAGATTACATATTAATCTATCTAACATGCATCAAGATCATATCTTTGCCTTATATAGGATCGTTTGATCTAAAATGCATATAAATAAATATCAAGATCATATCTTGATCTTCAAGATGACTAGTCATACTATTATCTTGAAGCCTGCCTTAAGATCTAGGGATCAAATCACTTACCTTAAGAACAGTAGGTAAATCCTTTTGCTCTGCAGCCGTTCAATCGTCCGGCCTCTAGTATCGTCCACGCGAAGCCCCGAATGATCGGATTTCGGGAGTGCTAGCTCGCGAAAAATAGCTTTGCTGATCTTGAATCCTCCACTTGAATCTTCCTCCAAGATCCACCAGCTTCCGCTAACACCAGAATCACCAGGATTTTCTATTCTAACTTTTAGAATTAACACCAATCTCTTTTGTGTGGTGAGGGAATGTCCTCTATTTATAGTCTCATTTAGCCTTGCCATTGAATTCTAACATTTAGAATTCCAAAACCAAAGAGACGCCGTTAATTTTCTCAAATGTTAAGAAAACGGAGGGCGTTATAAATTAAATTCTGCATGAGAATTTATCTCATGAGATGAGATTTTAGCCATCTCATCATATGAGATCTTATTCGAGGGGTTTGGGTTTAAGCTGATCTGAATTTATTTGACTTAACCCACATAGATCATGGTCCAAGCCCAAATCAAATTTGGCTAGTCCTGAATCTATTTAAATCCAAATCAAGTCTAATTTCAAATCAATATTTGAAATTGACTTAGTCCTTCTAATAGACTTAAACCAAATTGAATCTTATTCAATTGTACTTAACCCAATTGAGATAATTCAATCAATCAAATTGATTAATTAAATCATATACGATTCTCAATCGTTGATCAGCAAATAGATCATCCTAGGAAACTTCTATGCGTGTGACTCTCTAGGTTCGAACCTAAGCCGGTAGCATAGAAACAACTTTCTATACTAATCGATGTGCCCATCTAGCAATGGAACCCGACGTCCGGATAGGTCGAAGAGTTGCCGAGCAAACTCCAAGAACCCTAAGAAACAGTTACCGTATAATTCATCCTCTTGACCACAAATGCTAAGGATGGCTTAAGAGCCTGTCAACTCTAAATAGCAAATCCATAAAGTGATTTCAACTTTAGTGATCATGTGACTTTCACATGAAGTGCCTTGGCCAAGGTCTTGCTAAATTGAAACACAAGCATTTCTCCTTTTAACGGGATAGGTCAAATTCCATCTTGATCCACAACTGACTACCACAAGTACTTGACTGCACCCAGTAACCTTTCGTAGCTGGATTAGAAATCCAGGTGGTCCGGCACCTAAGTACAATGAGTTGCTTGTAAGCCACTGGTTGTGATCTTCAGGTCTGAAGGATACTTATACCTATATCTTCTCGGATTAACTCTTGACAGCAGAGTATCCGGAAATGAGTCACGTTCGGTGAAATGTACTCCTACACTTTCACCTGTATGTCATACCAGTGTCTCTACACTCCTTGGTTAAGAGGACAACCAACAAATATGATATACAACGTCCTATAATTGATAGTACTATGGCCCTGTCATAGTATATCATTTGGTCGCGAACTCTTTTAAGGACCTTCAAAGATAAATCCTCCTTTATCGTGAAGGAAGATCCTAAGGGCTTCATTACTTTCAGGAGTATTAAGAAGATGTTCTTGTAATGAATAAACTGCCAAATAACTTTTATTAATATATCAATTTATATACAATTTACATTAGCACAATCATCAAATGATTGGCTTTAGGATACAATTCCCAACAAACTCCCACTTAGCCTAAAGCCACTCATTACAGTATCTAATACCCATCTTCAACTTATAGTTGTCAAACTCCTTGATGCTGAGTGCTTTAGTAAATGGGTCACCTAGGTTTTCCTTTCCATCAATCTTCTGAAGATTTATGTCACCTCGGTCTACAATCTCTCGAATAAGATGAAACCGGCGCAGTATGTGCTTGGTGCGCTGATGTGCTCGTGGTTCCTTTGCTTGAGCTATGGCACCAGTGCTGTCACTGTACAACAGGACTGGTCCATCTATGGAAGGTGTCACTCCAAGCTCGGAGATGAACTTTCGCAGCCACACAGCTTCTTTCGCAGCATCTGATGCAGCGATGTACTCTGCCTCGCACACCGAATCTGCCACTGTATGTTGCTTGGAACTTTTCCAGCAAACAGCTCCACCATTTAGGATAAACACGAAACCCGATACACTTTTGCTATCATCATGATCTGATTGGAAACTGGAATCAGTATATCCAACAAGTTTCAAATCAGACTCTCCATAGACTAACCACTGGTCCTTAGTATTTCTCAAATACTTAAGGATTGTCTTAACAACTTGCCAGTGTTTTTCTCCTGGATCAGATTGGTATCTACTCACTACTCCTAGTGAGTATGCCACATCTGGTCTTGTACATGTCATGGTGTACATAATCGATCCACTGCCGAAGCATATGGAATTCGACTCATACGTTCTCTTTCATTAGGAGTTGTCGGACAATCCTTCTTAGAAAGATGAATTCCATGGCCTATCGGAAGATAGCCTTTCTTGGAATTCTCCATGCTAAACCTCTTTAGCACTGTGTCAATGTACGTAGATTGGGATAAACCAAGCATCCTCTTAGATCTATCTCTATAGATCTTCATCCCTAGGATGTATGATGCTTCTCCCAGATCTTTCATGGAGAATTGTGATGATAACCATGTCTTTATTCCTGTAATGCAGGGATATCATTCCCGATTAAGAGAATATCATCCACATATAATACAAGAAATACAATAACGGAATCGTTAGCCCATTTATAAATGCAAGGTTCTTCTTTATTTCTTAATAAAGCCATAAGATTTGATCACTTTATCAAATCGTATGTTCCAACTCCTAGATGCTTGCTTAAGTCCATAAATAGACTTCTGTAGCCTGCACACTTTAGACTCGTCTTCAGATATAAAACCTTCAGGCTGTATCATATACACCTGTTCTTCTAAATCACCATTTAGAAAAGCGGTTTTAACATCCATCTGCCAAATCTCATAATCGAAGTGTGCTGCTATAGCTAGCATAATCCGAATGGATTTCAGCATTGCCACAGGAGAAAATGTTTCGTCATAGTCAATACCATAACGTTGACGATACCCCTTGGCAACCAGACGTGCTTTATAGGTCTCTACCTTTCCGTCTGCGCCTCTTTTCCTCTTGAAAACCCACTTACACCCTATGGGTTTTATCCCTTCGGGTGGGTCAACTAATGTCCATACATTATTGTCCTTCATGGAATCAAGTTCGGATTTCATGGCATCAAGCCATTTATTAGAGTCAGTCCTTTGCATAGCATCCATATAGGTGATCGGATCCTCGTTGTTCTCATCGAGTTCAACAGGATCATCGTTCTGGACCAAGAAACCAAGTATCTGTCCGGTTGATGTGGTACTCTACCAGATCGCCTTAATGGTGCATCTAAAATGGGTTTTGAGTTTGATCTAATCAACTCAGATTCTAGGGGTTCACTGGTTTGTGTTGTTCCTTCTACTTGATGAACTTCCTCAAGTTCAACATTAGAGCTATTTGTTCCTTCACTAAGGAACTCCTTTTCAAGAAAAACTGCTCTATTACTAATGAACAACTTTTGTTCTTCAGTATTGTAGAAGTAATATCCTTTTGTTTCTTTCGGATAGCCGATAAAAAAATATTTGTCAGATTTGGGTTCAAGTTTGTCTGATTTTGCACGTTTCACATAAGCCGGACACCCCCAGACTCTCAGATAGGTAATAACCGGTTTATGTCCATACCACATCTCATGTGGAGTTTTAGAAACAGACTTACTTGGAACCTTATTAAGAATATGACAAGCTGATTCTAATGCGTATCCCCAAAATGATATTGGCAAGCTTGCAAAACCCATCATGGACCGAACCATGTCTAACAGAGTTCGATTCCTTCTTTCCGACACACCGTTATGTTGCGGTGTTCCAGGAGGAGTCCATTGGGAGAGAATCCATTCTCCTTTAAATATGTCACAAATTCATTGGAAAGGTATTCGCCTCCTCGATCTGATCGAAGGGTCTTAATACATTTTCCTGTTTGTTTTTCTACTTCTTTATGATATAGTTTGAACATTTCAAACGATTCAGATTTATGTCGCATAAGATAGACATAACCGAACCTAGAAAGGTCGTCTGTAAAAGTAATGAAGTAGTAGTATCCACCTTTGGCACAAGTGCTCATTGGTCCACATACATCAGTATGTACTAGACCCAATAGCTTTGGCTCTTTCACCTTTTCCAGTAAAAGATGACTTGGTCATTTTACCAAGAAGACATGATTCACAGGTAGTTAATGATTCACAATCATCAACTCGAAGGATGCCCTCCTGAGTTAACCTGTTTAATCTGTTCTTGTTGATATGACCCAGCCGATGGTGCCAAAGATAAATATCTGTGACATCAGTTGTTCTAGGGTGCTTACTTGATTGGTACACTACATTCACAGGCTGTGATAATATATAAATGCCATTAGATAAATGCCCAGTCATTACAGTGACTCCATTCATAATGATATTCAAAGTAACATCCTTTATTGAAATTTCATAATTATTTTTGGCCAGAAGGCCTACAGAAATTACGTTCAATAAGAACGTTGGGCAAAAATGACAATCATTTAGTATAATGACATTTCTATTGAAAACTATTTCAAGAACTCCTAATGCCAGTACTGGAACTAATCTTCCATCGCCGACATTTAGGAATCTTTCATTGTCCTCAAATCTTCTGGTGACCTGTAGTCCCTGCAATGAATTGCAAATGTTAAAAGGACTCCCGGTATCCAATACCCAGGTCTGATTATCATATATAGAAAAATTACAAGGTGTTATCATATAAATACCTTGTTGAGCAACATCTTGCTCCTTTTTCTTCTTTGGCCTGTTTGGATCAAGTGTGGCAATGTAAAGAGGACAGTTCCTCTTCCAGTGCCCTTGCATCTTGCAGTGAAAGCATTCAGCTTGACTTTTATCAACTTTCTTCTTCTGCATCTGACCCCTTATAGATGTCCTAGCATGTTGCACCTTTTATTATTCTTTTTCTTCTTCCCTTTCCCAAAGGGTTTACGCCCTACCTTAGATCCTTCAACCACATTAACCAAACCCTTAGAGAGCTGGTTATCCTTCTCAAAGTTCTGTAACAACCCCAACAAACCGTGGTAGTTGACTGCAGGCTTTGTCATTCGAAAATGAGTAAGGAAAGGTCGGAAGGATGGAGGCAAGGAATTCAGGATCGCATCTTTTCCCAACTGCTCATGTAAGGAAAGCCGAGCTTGCTTAGGAGTTCTATCTTCTCGATCATGTACAATACATGATCAGTGACAGGAGATCCATCTCTCATTCGAGCATTGAAAATAGCACAACTAGTCTTGTGCCTTTCAACATCGTCGGGTGTGCCGAAAGATTCATTCAACGCTTGAATGATTTCTTCTGGCTGAGCATTCTCGAACCGGCGACCGAATTCATCGTTCATTGCTGCTAACATGATACAACGCACGCTAGTTCTATCATTGAGCCACTTCTGATAAGTGTCTCTCTCAGAACTTTAGGTGTTTGCATCAGGTATCTTTGGTGCAGGATTATTCAGAATATATAGAATCCTCTCATGCTCAAGGACGATCTTAAGTTTTCTGAACCAGCTATTGAAATTGGAACCATTCAATTTGTCACTATCCAATAGGGACCTTAATGATAAATTAGTGGCCATGTTCTGCATAAGGAAAAACTAAAGTTTATTAGTATATAAATTGATTCAGTCTAAAGACTTGGACTTTAGTCTAAAGATTCTCCACTATTTTGTTCAAATTGGCAGCCTCTACACCCCAATTCGAAGAATTATTCTTAATTCTTTAGCGGCACTAAGATCTACATAAACTACATACAGGCCCAAGTGAAGCTTGGCTAACCCATATGCATCTAAGAGTAGGTTCAAAACCAATTGTTTCCCCAAATAATTCTTAGTGTTCATTTTTGCCCATGTACCTCTTCAGCAGGCATGAAGTGCCTTCACTGAAAGTTCTGGTTAGGTCCAACCATTAAATGATATAATCAGTGTAACCTATCAATAGACAACCAAGCCCGAGTGAAGCTCGGCTCACCTGATTGTTTATTTAATAGTTACGCTGACTTATCATATAATGAATGATAATTCGATGGTTGACAAGCACCAGGTATGGAGTGCCTCCAATGATTATCAAACATCGGACTCATTATCACCCACCTTAATGGGAGGCTATGATCTAGTTATCATATAACTATTTCATTTTAAGGACCTAATAATTTTAGAGAATTTTAATAATATGAAGATAAATTGACTAATCAAGTTCTCCCACTGAATCTATGAAATCGGTAGAATGAAACAAGATTAAGTCAGGTAAGTGGCACCTAAATCAGTCATACTGATATCCTTACAGGCATGGGTCAACCGAATCAGGTAAATGATCTGAATCATAAATGGTTCACCACAATGACCAGGTGAGAGAGATCGATGGGAGGGATATGCCATTAACTCGTTAAAGACGCATCAATACGAGTAGCTCCCAATTAAAAACCATTCGATCGTTGATCCTAGAGCAACTTGCCATCCCACCTTGACATCATATGGTTAACCAATTCTGATTTGACCATCTAATAGATTCATGCTCAACCACAGAGATTAATCTACTTTCATTTGGTTTAATCAAAGAGAATGACTTGATCAACTACAACTATTGTTTGATTTAGAGCATTCTTAACCTAATCTAATTAGATTTGAACAAATACTCTTTTAGTCCAGTTGATTTAAACCTTAGAGTCTAGCCATTTATGGACCCGATTTAGCTAACCCAAATGATTAAATATATTTCATGTTAACATATCATATATTTCAATCAAGCATAATGTTACTACTCATAATTCCTATATTTAGATCATATCTAAAAAAAATTATGAACTAATATTTGACATTCAAATAAAACTCTCATAAATATTTATATGTTTTATAACATAGACATATGCCATCATATATCATCTATGTTTTATACTAAACATGCAAATATTATGGTTTTATACAACATCAATATGTATAAAATATAAAATATCTTTTGAGAGTGTGTGTAATCTATGTTTTGATGCCAAAGCACAATTTAAATTTTCTTTAAACAAAGCATCAACGATAAAACAATCGCACGCAATATGTCACAGAATACCTCATTGAATGGGTAGTTCGGATTTTCAATCCACCTGTGACCATATGGCCTTGTGATAAGTTTTAGCCATAATTACACAATTAATAAGAATATTAATTTACATGCAATAAATTAGATCATTAACGAAACCATGGCTCTGATGCCATTTGTAGAGAAATAGTCTCCGAGGCATGCATATTTTTAAAAATTGATAACTATTATCATTGCGGAAATTAAAGATTACATATTAATCTATCTAATATGCATCAAGATCATATCTTTGCCTATATATTCAGGGTCGTTTGATCTAAAATATGCATATAAAAATATCAAGATCATATCTTGATCTTCAAGATGACTAGTCACACTATTATCTTGAAGCCTGCCTTAAGATCTAGGGATCAAATCACTTACCTTAAGAACAGTAGGTAAATCCTTATTGCTCTGCAGCCATTCAATCGTTCGGCCTCTAGTATCGTCCATGCGAAGCCCGAATGATCAGATTTCCGGGAGTGCTAGCTCGCGGAAAAATAGCTTTGCTGATCTTGAATCTCCTCACTTGAATCTTCCTCCAAGATCATCAGGCTTCCGCTAACACCAGAATTACAAGGATTTTCTATTCTAACATTTTAGAATTACAATCCACAACAATTTAGAATTACAATCCACGACAAATCGTGTATTGTTGTTCTATTTTTGTTATGTGTTCTTGTGAGGGAATGCCCTCTATTTATAGTCTAGATTTAGCCTTGACATTTAATTCTGACATTTAAGAATCCATCGTTTGGCAAAAGCGAAGAGACGCCGAAGGCGCGGTGCTTGGTTTAATTCCGATATTCGGGAAAACCAAGGAGTCACGGCGTTTGGTTTAGTTCCGTCGTTCGAGAAAACCAAAGAGATGAGGGATAAATCCGACGTTCGGTAAATAAATGTCATGCATTAAATTCTATCTCATGAGATGAGATTTTAGCCATCTCATCATATGAGATCCATATTCGAGAGGTTTGGGTTCTGATCTGAATTTATTTGACTTAACCCACATAGATCATGGTCCAAGCCCAAATCAAATTTGGCTAATCCTGAATCTATTTAAATTCAAATCAAGTCTAATTTCAAATCAATATTTGAAATTGACTTGTCCTTCTAATAGACTTAAACCAAATTGAATCTTATTCAATTGTACTTAACCCAATTGAGATAATTCAATCAATCAAATTGATTAATTAAATCATATATGATTCTCAATCGTTGATCAGCAAATAGATCATCCTGGGAAACTTCTATGCGTGTGACTCTCTAGGTTCGAACCTAAGCTGGTAGCATAGAAACAACTTTCTATACTAATCGATGTGCCCATCTAGCAATGGAACCCGACGTTCCGGATAGGTCGAAGAGTTGCCGAGCAAACTCCAAGAACCCTAAGAAATAGTTACCATATAATTCATCCTCTTGACCACAAATGCTAAGGATGGCTTAAGAGCCTGTCAACTCTAAATAGCAAATCCATAAAGTGATTTCAACTTTAGTGATCATGTGACTTTTCACATGAAGTGCCTTGGCCAAGGTCTTGCTAAATTGAAACAAGCATTTCTCCTTTTAATGGGATAGGTCAAATTCCATCATGATCCACAACTGACTACCACAAGTACTTGACTGCACCCAGTAACCTTTCATAGCTGGATTAGAAATCCAGGTGGTTCGGCACCTAAGTACAATGAGTTGCTTGTAAGCCACTGGTTGTGATCTTCAGGTCTGAAGGATACTTATACCTATATCTTCTCGGATTAACTCTTGACAGCAGAGTATCCGGAAATGAGTCACGTTCGGTGAAATGTACTCCTACACTTTCACCTGTATGTCATACCAGTGTCTCTACACTTCTTGGTTAAGAGATAACCAACAAATGTGATATACAACGTCCTATAATTGATAGTACTATGGCCTGTCATAGTATATCATTTGGTCATGAACTCTTTTAAGGACCTTCTAAGATAAATCCTCCTTTATCGTGAGGAAGATCCTAAGGGCTTCATTACTTTCAGGAGTATTAAGAATATGTTCTTGTAATGAATAAACTGCCAAATAACTTTTATTAATATATCAATTTATATACAATTTACATCAACACAATCATCAAATGATTGGCATTAGGATACAATTCCCAACACAGAGCCTCCACGAGATTCCTTGGAATAGAGTCTCTCCCTCACGGCTTGGAACGGATGCAGATTGTTCAAGCCATGGCACGAACTCTCCTTCAAGAACACGGACACAGAACAGAGCAGAGACTTCCTCTCACGGTTGGCTAGAACAGATGCAGATCCTTGGACGGGCACAGCACGAGAGCTCTCCCAAGCCTCCTTGCTACTATTTATAGAAAGAAATCCGGACGCGGCACAGACACGAAGAAGCAACGGGATTCTGTTGCCAAAATAGAGACGACGCAGAGGCAACGAGTGGTGGGAGAAAAATCCCAAAGAAATCGTGAATAAAATCCAAATTCTTTCAAGATGAATGTAATTCATTCAATTTGATAACTTCCTATCCAATTTATTCCTTAATTGGTGGAGGAAAAGATTAGATTAGAATCAAAGAAGAATCGTGCGGAAACAGGTAAGCTGGGCCGAGAAAACTATGAAGTCGGCGCTGGGTTTGCCGACTTCACTTTAAATCCATGCTAAAACAGATAAATCAATGTAAATCAATTCCGGGCTCATCTTAAATCCGATTGGGTGCCGTTTGCGTCATTAAATTCCTAAAATCAAGCTCTTTAAGTTGATAAGGTTTTTCCTAAAATATTAAAATATTAAATAATAATAGGTAAGTTAAATTATTAATTAATAGGTTTAGTGATAATTATTTATGCGTTTATCAAGGATGCATATCTTATCAACCAAAAGTTTGGGGTGAAGCATGAGGTGTGATGTTAGATACTGTCCCATCTTACTTCTAGATAGTTTCCTTTGAGATTTCAGGCATTATGTTTTGAATCTTATGAACATAGCTTGGTAACACTTGATGATTTGTATTGTGAATGGTATAATAAGATTTTAGCTTCCATAGTATTATTGCTATAATTGTATGAGTTGAGATTGAGTAGGATTCCCATGCTTTTAATGATCACTTAGGATCATGTCAAAGGTGGCCCTACGTGTGATGAAGATGTTTATTATAAAATGAAAAGAAATATGTTATATGCTTATAACTCAAGTTGCTATCAATTAATTTCTACTTAAGTTTTTAGGTCACGTGATTTTGATTTGCTAACAGAGTTGATCAATTAATGAAGTTAATTAGATCAGCAAGTAGACTTGTGACGTTATAAACTCATACAGTTCGGCTACTAGAGAGTTGATCAAAATCAATTAGGATCATCGAAAGCCTAGCTGGAGTGTAGAACACACCTAAGGTAGCCAGCCATAACTATCTTCCGAGATCCCCTATTTAGCCTCTCAATTCTGTTATGGAGATGGTTGGTTAGAACAATGGGATCTTAGTAGAAGTCAAAAAAATAAGCGGGATGGAATGCTGAAATCCCCAATTCTCGCTGGCTGAACGAAGTCCCAGACTTCGGAACTTGGGACGAAGAAGAGGTTAGCATCATCATTGCCACTGTTTGGTTGACGTTGGGAAGAGAAGGTCGACATCGGATAGAACAGTGGTGAAGAGTTTTTAGGAGGAGATCAGCCACCGCTGATCTTGGATAGGGTTAGGTGATTGGGAGTATTACGAATAAGATGTTTGAGATGATGCTATGAAAATATTTCCATGCTCATCGAGGATTCAAGGGAAGCTCAAAGAGAATGCTTCTTATGCTCATCAATTATTGTGAAAAATTCTTTGATCGGCATAACACGTTGTTAGAAGTCAATCATGTCTTGCACATTTTCATGAATTAAATTGATTGAATTCATAAGTCAATTTAAACATGGTTCAAATTGGCAACTAGGATTAGCTCGATTTGACCTAATTTATTAATTGATTTCTAATCGAAATAAATCGATATGAATCTATATCTACTGCTGGCTAGATGTGGAACCCAAAGGGTTACACATGCTAAAGAATTGGTCAAAAAAGTCAATTATATTTTTATTAGGGTGATAGAATCCTAATTGGTTAGCTAATTAACAAACTAGCATACGTTGGTTAGCCTAACTACTAGCCTAATTGATTTAGGTTTTAATGCTTGTTATTTAGGCTAACTAATTTGAGTAGAACTTAAATTAGGTTGAGCCTTAAGTGGGGCAACTATATTGATATTTATCTTAATTTTATAGTCTTATCCATACCTAGAACTAAGAGTCCGAGGGCTTGGGACTCTTGGCGCCATATTAGCATGCGCACAATTTAAGGGGCGCAATCCAGTCAGCCCAAAGCCCACGTGTGAACTAGTTTGGCCTATTTAAGTTGAACCAAGTTGAAGGGTTGGGTTGAATTAATTATATTAAGCTCAACCCATTTATATTTGATCAACCATAACCCATAGTTTAACCTATTGGATCTTAACCCATTCAGGTTGAACTTGATAACATGGATGGGCTAGAATATTGGTTTTGGTCCAATAGTCTAAACCCAAGACCAGTAGTCAGATTTAGGAAAAGTCTTTGTGCATCGAATGCAGTGTAGATCGAGCATACCATGCCCGATAATTGGTGCACAGTGCATGCATGTGCATATGCCAAAGTTGGAAATGTTTTCTGCCTTTGATATGTGCATGCGCACATACCATGCGCCAATCATTAGGTACGATGCAGCAAAACTTTTCCTTGGATATAAACCAAAGAAATTGTTGAATGGGCTTGAGTTTTGAAGCAGTTGCTGGACTATTGCGTAAGAACCAAATCCTAGCTAATTAGTGGACCAACTTCAGAATTTTGAATCATTTGTTTAACTAGAATGCAGTTTTGATATAGTTCATATGGGATTATGCTGAAATAAAATAGGTTTAAGTAGATTTATAATGAGTTAATCTAATTAAACTCTAGTTAAGGCTACTAGTGAATCAGTGATCTAATTACTTCTCTAATAATCTAAGTAAGCTGAGGTAAATCCAATATAGCTTAATTTGTTCGTTGGAAAGATTGCTTAGATGGTGGCCAGCACCATTAAATAATGAATTGAGTATAATTAAAGATGGCATAAGGTTGACAATTAGGGGAATAGAAGGGTAATTTAGTAATTAGTTAAATAGTAATTCTTGTAGTGAGTTAATTAATTAAATAGCAAAATAACCTAATTAAGTCTCATAGTAAGGGTATAATGGTAATTTCAAGGTTATAGGCTAGTTAAAAAGGCATAAAGATAAATTTTTTAATTATAAATTTTAGTGAATTAATTATTTATATTTAATTATAGGTGATTAATGATTAATTTGATTGATTGAAGATCAACAATTGAGGTAGGAATTCTACACCTATCATTATGCAATATATTTTATATCTTGTATGCCTACATACATCATAAATTTATTATTGGTTTTCTTAGTATAATTTAATTGTGCATGATGGTTAATGTGTCGAGCTGATATATATATATATATATATATATATATATATATATATATATATATGTATGTTGTTGTAGAATTTTATTGTGTTATGGTATAGCTATGACTTTGTTTGGATATAAGTTATTATGATGTTGGCATGTGAATTAGTTATTGGGATGTGGCAATGGTGGCATTGGGAAAGGATAGTATACCTAAGAGGTCAATGTAGAACCAATATAGTCTGTGCATATGACATGAGTAGGTTTGACATCGAGTATTGATATTATTGGTACATGGTACTAGTTTTGATAAAATTGGAGTGATTCTTTATTAGCCTAGACTAACGGTACTGAAAAAAGGTTAAGGGTCGGAGAGGTTGGTGTAGAACTGATCATGATCTATGGCTACAACGTGGTTGAGTTTAAAACACTTGGTGCTAGTATGAGAATCAACCTATGCATACATATATTGTTAGGTTAGGTTGTTAGACTTGAATTACTAGTATGAGGTTTGTCGGTATATATATCTTCAATATGCTGATGATTATGATATGGATATATGATTATATCGGTATTTGGTGATGTCGGTATTTACATGGGTTATGTTGGTGTTTGATTATAGTTGGTTTTATGGTTTTGTAGCTAATTTTGTGGATATGTTATATTACTTTTTATAAAAAAATTATTTTGATATACATTTCATTTTAAATTTTTTGGTATATTTATAATTGTTAGTAATAGTGCCCTAGGCCTATTGTATGGACATGGTATTTTAAATATTTATAAACATTTACTATTATCATAATTTACATGTTTATTATATAATAATGTCCTTGAATATTATTATGAATTATTCTAAATGTCCCTAATTGGTTATTGTTGTAGGAATAACAATAAATTAAGATTAGTATGAAATTTGATTGATATTCATGGGATGAAAATGTGCATGAGATACAAATCAAATTTATATGTATTTGTTGAGAACAAATATTGGACAAGACCCGCCTTGAGATTAATACATGGATCAAAGTCATAAGTTAATCTCTAGTAGTTGTGTCATTAAATCCTTAGACCTGAGATTGTCATAGTTCTCAACATAAGGAATATTATGTTTTGACATAATCAAACGTTGTCTTTAACCAGATGATTATAAAGATTATGATTGAACATAATAAGAATCATGTAGTAGATGTGAGTGATTAAGATGGAATTTATCCCTCTTATTATAAGAGAGATATCTCTGGGCCCCTCGATGATTGAGACTGAGAAATGCATGGCCATGCTCAAATGAATTGATGGAGATCAATATCATTTGTTTAGTCAGTCTAATTGGGTTTCGAGAAATTAAAGATAAGAGATATAAGGTTGACTTTATCCATGCCTTATATTCTATCAAGATATCATGTGACAAAAGGATTATGTTAATAGCTACTTTAATGTTGTCTCGGAACATGAGCTTTTCATTTAACTTGGGTAGTCATAATGTCTTGCTAGAGGCCGCTTATGACTTTAGGTTCAAAATGTGATTTAGGCCTACTGCCAATGTTAATTGAACCCATAGGGTCGCACACTAAGAACGGACAATAATGGTTACGATTTGTTACTCTCTATATAATTTAAAATGATGAGATTATTTTAAATTACAAATAATAATTAGTTGTCATTTAGATTCGAGTTTAATTTTGAGAAAATTTAAATTCCTAATTTAAATTGTGACAAGTAATTAAATTGTTACATTTTCTTATTGGATAAGGAAATAATCCATAACGTTTTTTTTTTGGTTAAAATATATTCCTTATTTTGTAAGGAAAGGATTTAAATTGTTATTATTTAAAAGGAGTTTTAAATAAATATCAATTAAAATCTTAGTTAACCAAAATTTCTAGCAGGCTTGTATATATGTTCGATATATACGTTTTAGAGTCTGTAGGGCATTTGAAAGGTAACATCGATTGGGGCATTTGAAAGGTCACGTCGATTGAGGCATTTGAAAGGTCACGTCGATTGGGGCTTTTGAAGCATCATATCTTTTGCCTTAAAGATGAAGAAAAAAAGAGAGTTGAAAATAGGTGTTCATTTTTGTGAAAAATGGAATGGTTGAACTAGCATTCAAAAAATTTTGGTGTCAGTTTGTGTGTGGATACTTGTAGAGGGTGATCATCTTTCTGAAAGGCAGCACCTTTGAAGATCCAAGAAAACCCAATACAAGAACAGAAGGATTACATACTGATTAAAAAGGTAATAACAAAAGGTAATAACAAAAAGTAATATTTTGTTTATCCTTCTTTCAGTTTTTATGAAACGCATGTGATTCTTGGTGGGTTATAAATTTATTTTGTTTCCGCTGCAATTTTATTCCAATTAGATTGGATTTTTATTTCGTAACCCAACAATAATGATACATGTAAAATTGCTATTGAGCTTTTTAGCTCATTGACCCCCTCCCCCTGCCCCACACCCTTACAATATTTAAAAGGGAGCTTCTATTTACACCACAAAAATTACTTTCCACACCTCCTAATTTTTTTTAAAAAAATTAAATCCCTAAACTACCCTTAAATCCCTTTCCCACCTTTTTTTTATTTTTTTTCTCTCCACACCCCTCTCCCTCATCCCACTCGGCCGACACCCTCCTCTCCTCTTTCCTTCTCCTTTCTCGGTCGGAAACGACAAGCGGCAGCAGTGTGGCACCGGTGGCGGCGGCTGCAATAACGGTGGTGGCAATGAGCGGGTGTGGTGGCCCTCATCGATCAACGTCTCACTCCAGACCCCCTTGGCCCTTGGCTCTCCCCTGCTCCCTTTCCTGGCCCTGGTCGCTCCGGCCCCCTCCTTTCGGCACTGACCCCCTCCTCTAGCCCCTGACTTCCCCTTTTCCCTTTGTTCGGCCAAACGTGGCCGAACAGAGGCCCTCTATTCACCTAGCCTCTGTTCGGCCCTAATAGGTTGAACAGAAGGCCTTTCTTCGACCCATCAGAGCCGAATGAAGGGATGTGGGGAGAGGGGTTTGTTAATATGGGGTGTAGAGAAGAAAGAATGAAGGGCATAATGGTCATTACACAATATTTTTTTTAAGTGCGGGTGTGGAGAGTAATTTTTGCGGTGTAAATAGAAGCTCCCTATTTCAAAGGATGATGATGATACTTAATTGTTGGATCCAGATTTAGGTATGAGCATTAGGAGTGAGACTTAGATTTTGTTTTCTATATGATATGTTGACCTCATATTGATTTTGATGATCACAAATAATTAAGTATGATACTAATAATTTTGTGGTTAAGTTAAACAAATTTCAGGTGAATCATCAAGATGATGTTACTCCGAATTGGATTACTCTACATATCAAAAGAAAGGTATTACAAAGGTAAAATGAAGGTAATGTGATTGTATTTTTGCAAGTCCAAATGTTTTTGAAAAGGGCAAATAAATTTTTCAAACGGACTTTTGCTTCAAAAGTATCACAAAATATTTGTTTTATAAATGACTAAAACTATCTTTGCATGAACTATTGTATTGTTCCTTATAGCATGAAAAACATTTTCAAATGAGCTAATGGATTTGTATTCCAAATGTTTTTCCTCAAGCTCAAATGTTTTATTATGGTCCTTCAATGTTTGATCATTCATTTCTCAAATGACTAAATCTATATTTGATAATTTATCATATAAAAATTGTTTCTCAAAGCATTGCATGCAATCCTTACTAAATCTATATTTGATAATTTATCATATAAAAATTGTTTCTCAAAGCATTGCATGGCAATCCTTAATCCCACTAAATGCAGACAATGGCACTTCTGTAAATCTCACTGAAGGCTGTTAGTGGCATTTCTGAAAATCTCACTGAAGGCTGTCAGTGGCATTCCTGTAAATCCCATTGAAAGCTATCGGTGGCATTTCTGTAAATTTCAAAACCGTGTTGATTTGTGAAACAGTCAACTGGTTAGCTAGCTTAGCCTCCTTCTTAGCTAGCTGAGTTTCTTTCTAGTTAGCTACTTTACTCTTACCTTGTTAGCTAACTGGTTAGCTAGCTTTCCTCCCTTCTTAGCTAGCTGGATGTCTTCTTTAGCTAACTACTTTTTCCTGTAACAGTGTTGGCCGAACCATGCTTGGATTTAGCTAACTGGGGAGCTAGCTGGTTGTCTCTCTTAGCTAGCTAGAATACTATGTTAGTTAACTACTTTGCCTTGGGAGCTAACTACTTTTCATTGTTAGCTAACTATTTTTCATAGATTCACCAAGCCGTGAGCATAAAAATTTCAGTTAGCTTGGGAGCTAACTACTTTATTATGGCTCCTCTCTCATGAACATTGGGTTGCTTGCTTAGTTAGCTAGAGGGCTAACTACTTGTTGGATTATTAGCTATAGAGCTAACTAATGTTTCTTGAAATGAACTCCTGGACATGTGGCTCCTTGGTTAGCTAGAGAGCTAACTACTTCTTGCTTGGTTAGCTAGAGATCTAACTACTTTTTGGCCTAGTTAGCTAGAGAGCTAACTATTGTTCCTTGGAAAGGACTCCGGGCCGCATGACTTTGTGCCTTAGTTAGCTAAAGAGCTAACTAGCTTTTGCCATAGTTAGCTAGAGAGCTAACTACCTTCTCATGGGATGAATATCGAGCCGTGGACTTTTTGTCTTAGCTAGCTAGAGAGCTAGCTAGTGTTTCTTGAATGATCTCCTGGCCGTGTGACTCCATTGATTAGCTAGCTAAGGAGTTAGCTAGCTTATGGTATCTTGTTCCTCTCTATGGCCGTGCGTCTTCAACGAGCAGCTAACTGGAATTATTTTCAGCCAACTACCTCTTCTCTTTGCAAGCTTTGGACAATCTCTCTCACTCACTCTCTCTTCTTTTATTGATTTCTATTTTCAGCTATACTAACTTTTGATCTCTTGGATTATGGCAGAGATCTTCCTTCCTCAAATGGATTCAATGCATTCAATGCTCAAGGGAAACATTTTACAATGGTTATATTTTCTTCCCGTTTTACTTTTCATTTATTCCTATTGAGTCTAACAGATATTTTTGATGTTGGAATGCTTTAAATAGTTGCTATTAGATGAAGAAAATGGGGATTGAAAAGAGATTTGAAAAGAGGATAAAATAGAGGAGAAAATCATGTGAAAATCTTGTTGAAAATCTTTGTGAGAAGTTTGTGTTGAGCTTTCATTTGTGAATCATTTCAAGAGTTATTGGAGTGTTGATTCAAGTGGTTGATAACATTTAAAGAAGAGATCTTGTGCATTCAAGAGCTTACAAAGAGGAGTTTCAAATTTATTGAAGGCTTCATCCAAAGCTCCAACAACCACAAGAAGGCTTCATTCATTCCTCAAAGCTTCATCCCAAAGAAGAAGTCAAAAGCTCCAAATTTGTAAAGTGATCTTTCATTTTTTTTATTTGCTCATTTTAGGTGCTTCTTATACTTAAACCTTGATATTTTTGTTGTAAGGCTTCCTTTACCATAAACAAGAGGACTAGCCGGGTAAGGCTAGGGGTTAGCTTCCTTGTGCCATGAAACAAGAGGACTAGCCGGAGAAGTTTGGCTGCCTTGTGCCGTATAAATAAGAGGGCTAGCCGGGGAAGGCTAGAGGTTGTAATTATTGTATACGATTGGAGTGAAATTCCAAAGGATTTTGGAAAGTGGATGTAGGTACTGGGTTTGGCACCGAACTACTATAAACCTTCTTGTGTTTGTGATTGCTTGCATAATTTCTATGATATTATTGTGTTCACATCACTACACCGCTACCGATTAAATTTTGATTAGTGATAAGCACATATCTGCGCAATTATTTTTAAAATGCATAATTCATCTCCCCTCTTGGGTTGCTATATCTGAGCAACAAGTGGTATCAGAGCAGCATGCTCCTGATTTCTATTGCTTTAATTAGCTTGGAGCCAAAGATCATTAGCAATCCAAATGCGTTCAGTTTTGACTGAGGGACAGTCAACTAATAACCACCTCTATTTGATGGCACAAATTACACTTATTGGAAAGCACGTATGAAAATTTTTATTCAAGCACTTGATTATGATTTATGGAGTATCATAGTCAATGGACCTCACACACCCACTATTAAATCTGATGGTATTGATATTTCTAAACCGAAAACGGAATGGGATGTGCATGATAAGAAGATGGCTCAGCTGAATGCCAAAGCCATGAATGTATTATATTATTCTTTAGATGCCAATGAATTTAATCATATTTCTACATGCATATCTGCTAAGAAAATTTGGAATAGACTTGAAGTTACCCATGAGGGTACCAATTAAGTTAAAGAATCTAGAATAAATATGCTTGTACATGAATATGAACTGTTTAAAATAGAATCATATGAAAGCATTGGTAATATGTTTACAAGATTCACTAACATTATTAATGGGCTGAAAAGCCTTGAAAAATCTTATACTAATGATGATCTTGTTAGAAAAGTTTTGAGATCCTTGACTAGGTCTTGGGAGGCCAAAGTTATTGCAATTCAAGAAGCCAAGGACCTCAACACACTATCTCTTGAAGAATTAGTTGGTTCATTGATGACTCATGAGCTTCAGCAGCAACAACATTTTGATGAAGAACAATCCAAAAACAAGAGGATGTTGGGACTAAAGAGTGTAGTCCTAAATGATGAGAATGAGAGCACCTCAAGTGAAAGTGATGAGAAAAATGATCTAGATCTCATTACAAGGAAATTTTAGAAATTCATGAGAAAAAAATTTGAAGGAAGAAAGAGAGCTTTAATGAAAGGAGAGCCAAGCAATGAAAAAGAATATGAAGTAATTTGTTATGAATGCAACAAACCGGGACACTACAAGCCAGATTGTCCATATCTAAAGAAAGGTCTCAAGAAATTTAAAAAGAATGTTATGATAACTACATGGAGCGATAGTGATGCATCAAGCTCCGAAGAAGAAGAGAAGAATGAAGAAGAAAATCTTTGTTTCATGGCAAACAATGAAGAGGTAAATCCCAACTTGTTAGATGATTTTACATTTGATGAATTGCATGATGCATTTATTGAATTAATCGATGATTTTGCAAATCTCAGTTCAAAAAATAAAGATTTGAAAAATCAAGTTCAAAATCTTACTTTAGAAAAGGATAAACTATTAGAAGAAAATGAAGTTTTATTACAAGAAAACATGAATTGAAAAATGAAGTAGATAGATTGAAACCTATTGTAGATAAGTTTACTTTGAGCTCTACTAAACTTAACATGATTCTTGAAAATCAAAGAGCTATTTTTAACAAAGCTGGCCTAGGATACAATCCTTTAAAAAGACAAAAGTTTTTGAAAAATATTGATGTGCATGTGAATGATTCTACTGAAGTTACATGTTTCAAATGTGGTAAACCTGGACACAAAGCATATATATGTCACGCACACAATGTTAAAAGGATGTGGGTTCCAAAAGGAACTATTTTAGCTAACCCTAAAGGACCCAAGAAAGCTTGAGTACCTAGAAGCAAGACTTGATATTATGGATGCAGGTGTGTCTTGCAACCCATGGAGCAAAAAGAAAATGATACTTGGATAGCGGGTGCTTAAGACACTTGATGGGTGATGAATCTGAATTCATCACTTTGAATGCAATTGATGGAGGAGTGGTTACCTTTGAAAATAATGGCCAAGGTAAAATTGTTGGCATTGATAAAATTGATATCACTCCCTCTACTTTTGATTGATAATATCTTGCTTTTAAATGGATTAAATCATAACTTGTTTAGCATTAGTCAATTTTATGAAAAAGGTTTTAAAATTATTTGTTGAATCATCTCTTTGCATAGTTACAAATCCTGTTGATGATTGCTTGAAAGCCATTGATATAGGCATAGTAATGTTTATATTATTAATGACCAGATTATTGAATGTCTAGTTGTCATGAATGTTAAAATTGATAAATCTAATTATGGCATCATAAACTTGCTTATGTCAGCATGTATTTGCTTTCTAAATTATTCAAAAATGATTTGATTAAAGGTTTGCCAAAATTGAGTTTCGAAAAAGATAAGATTTATGATACATGCAAATTTTTGAAAAATTAATTAGAATTTCTTTTAAGTCTAAAAATATGATTTCAACTTCTAGACTTTTAGAACTTTTGCATGTGGATTCATGATTATTGATAATTTTCTCGATTTATATAAGTTTTATTCTTAGTTAGCAAAAATGAAGCATCTTCAATTTTTCTAAAAACTCTTAGAAGAAATTCAAATGAAAAAGGTTTTCCTATTTTATCCATTAGAAGTGATTATAGAAAGGAATTTAAAAATTGACACTTTGAAAAATCTTGTAATAAACATAGGACCTTATGTTCATATTATGTTTGATGAATCTAATGATCTTCCATTAAGGAAGAGAAAGGTTTTAATTGATACATTGAAGATCAAGTCAAAGAAGCTCATCTTGGACTCAACGATACAAGCGATACATGAAAAGAAATTCAACATGATGACCCCAAGGTAATGCTGAATTTGAAAGAGAATGAAGGTATGTCCATAATTACCTAAAGAGCTAATATTAAGTGATCTATCTCATGATATTAGGAGTAGATCATAGTTTAGAGATGCATGTAATAATTTAGCTTTATAGAGCCTAAATGCCATGCATGATAAATTAAATGAGAATTTAGAAACAAATTGGATGAGCATGATAATTTCATTAGAAATAAAGCAAGATTGTTAGCTATAGAATATAATCAAGAGAAAGATATTGATTTTGATGAAACATAAGTTCCTGATTAATAGATTAAAAGATTATTAGATTACTTCTTGCATTTGCTTGCTTTATGAATGTTAAATTATATTGAATGGATGTTAAGAGCACTTTCCTTAATGAATATATTGTTGAACAAGTATTTGTTGATCAACCATCCGATTTCAAAAATCTTGTGTCTCCAAACCATGTATTCAATGGAACAAAGCTTTATATGGTTTAAGACAAGTACCCGGGCATGGTTTGATAGGATTATTAAGTTTTTAATTAGAATAAATTTATTAGTGAAAATGTTGATGCAACATTATGAATTAAGAGATAGAATGATGATATATTGATAGTACAAATTCATGTAGATGGCATTATATTCGGTGCTACTAATAATTTCTTGTTCCAAAACTTTGCTAAGTTCATGCAGGGAGAGTTCGAGATGAGCATAATGAAAAATTAATTATTTTATCGAACTTCAAATCAAGTAATCAAAGAAGAGGATCTTCATAAGCCAATCCATGTACATCAAGAAAATTTTGAAGAAGTTTGGCATGAAGAAATCTAAATGTATCAGTACATTTGTCGGGTAATATGGGTCGCAGGCCCATGATCGGCAACTAGTGGTATCGGTTTGATCTGTTTACTCCTTGCTTGATATGATTTTATTCTAAGACTTGGATTATTAAATGCCTACTTTCTTAGTGGTATCATTTCTTGATCATATCTTATAATAAATTGCCTATGCATGAAATGAAAAGGACTTGATAGAGGTGATACACATTTTGTTGTAATATCTTATTTGCATATCACCTATGTAAGAAATCTTATATTATCATATGAAATGTGAAAATGAAATGTGATGATTATTATAGAATGCCTATGTATTTTTCATATATACATTGAGATTAGCATGATACATTTATAAAATGTTTGGATTATATGACATTGGTATCATTTCTTGCATAAAACTTTTATTGCATATAGACCAAACTTGAAATAAGGGGGAGAAGAATGTAAGCATATTTGAACTCAAATATTTGATGTGGTATCTGTTAATATTGTAGCTCAACATGTTTTTAAATTAGTAAGGGAAGAAGAAACTTACTTGAATATTTGGATACTTTGATGCATTACGCACTATGATGTATTAAATATTAAATATCTTTGTTATAAGTGCTTTGATGTATGAAAATTGTATCAACTCTTCTATGTGGCAATGATTTGAATGCATTTTCTTTTGATATCAAACTATAAAACTGCTACCTTGGTCCAATATGAAAAAGTAATATTTTGATCCTACATTCAAAGCTTTTAAATTGGTATCAATTGAGTTATGAAAAATGATTGTTATTAAATAATTAATATTTTTGTATCTTATTGTTACTATTGAAGATTAGAATTTTTCTTTATAATATAAACTTTGTTGTGAACTTTAATATATTTGGACCTTGACGTATTTTGAACCTTGATATTTTTTTTTTTATGATTTGAGATTATGAACCTTGATGAACTTTAATGTATCTTTATTGTATGATTGAAATTATATCTTGTATGATCAAGCCATGAACTTAATAGTTTGTATTATGTACTTATGCTTTTTAATGCATTATGAATGCTTAATGTCTTTTTCTTGATGAATGCTTAATTGTGCACATTCTTTCATCTCTTTTTGATTAATGACAAAAAGGGGGAGAGAATAGCATACACTTCATTTACATTTATGGGAGATTAGCATACATTATATTCATGGGACATTCATAGGAGAGAATAGCATGTAAAGAGAAAAGTATATACATTAAAGGGAAGAGAATTTTATATATTTCCTTTTGTATGCTTAATAATTTTATCATCATCAAAAAGGGGGAGATTGTTGAGTTAAACAAATTTCAGGTGAATCATCAAGATGATGTTACTCCGAATTGGATTACTCTACATATCAAAGGGAAGGTATTACAAAGGTAAAATGAAGGTAATGTGATTGTGTTTTTGCAAGTCCAAATGTTTTGAAAAGGGCAAATAAATTTTTCAAATGGACTTTTGCTTCAAAAGTATCACAAAATATTTGTTTTATAAATGACAAACTATCTTTGCATGAACTATTGTATTGTTCCTTATAGCATGAAAAACATTTTCAAATGAGCTAATGGATTTGTATTCCAAATGTTTTTCCTCAAGCCAAATGTTTTATTATGGTTCTTCAATGTTTGATCATTCATTTCTCAAATGACTAAATCTATATTTGATAATTTATTATATAAAAATTGTTTCTCAAAGCATTGCATGCAATCCTTAATCCCACTAAATGTAGACAATGGCACTTCTGAAAATCTCACTGAAGGCTGTCAGTGGCATTTCTGAAAATCTCACTGAAGGCTGTCAATGGCATTCCTGTAAATTCATTGAAAGCTGTCGATGGCATTTCTGTAAATTTTAAAACAGTGTGGATTTGTGAAACAGTCAACTGGTTAGCTAGCTTGGCCTCCTTCTTAGCTAGCTGAGTTCCCTCTCTAGTTAACTACTTTACTCTTACCTTGTTAGCTAACTGGTTAGCTAGCTTTCCTCCCTTCTTAGCTAGCTGGATGTCTTCTTTAGCTAACTACTTTTTCCTATAATAGTGTTGGCCGAACCATGCTTGGATTTAGCTAACTGGGGAGCTAGCTGGTTATCTCTCTTAGCTAGCTTGAATACTCTGTTAGTTAACTACTTTGCCTTGGGAGTTAACTACTTTTTATTGTTAGCTAACTATTTTTCACAGGTTCCACCAAGCCGTGAGCATAAAAATTTTAGTTAGCTTGGGAGCTAACTACTTTATTATGGCTCCTCTCTCATGAACATTGGGTTGCTTGCTTAGTTAGCTAGAGAGCTAACTACTTTTTGGATTAGTTAGCTAGAGAGCTAACTAATGTTTCTTGAAATGAACTCCTGGATGTGTGGCTCCTTGGTTAGTAAGCTAGAGAGCTAACTACTTTTGCTTGGTTAGCTAGAGAGCTAACTACTTTTTAGCATAGTTAGCTAGAGACTAACTATTGTTCCTTGGAAAGGACTCCAGGCCGTATGACTTTGTGCCTTAGTTAGCTAAAGAGCTAACTAGCTTTTGCCATAGTTAGCTAGAGAGCTAACTACCTTCTCATGGGATGAATATCAAGCCGTGGACTTTTTGCCTTAGCTAGCTAGAGAGCTAGCTAGTGTTTCTTGAATGATCTCCTGGCCATGTGACTCCATTGATTAGCTAGCTAAGGAGTTAGCTAGCTTATGGTATCCTTTTCCTCTCTATGGCCGTGCGTCTTCAACGAGCAACTAACTGGAATTATTTCAGCCAGCTACCTCTTCTCTTTGCAAGCTTTGGACAAGCTCTCTCACTCTCTCTCTTCTTTTATTGATTTCTATTTTCAGCTATACTAACTTTTGATCTCTTGGATTATGGCAGAGATCTTCCTTCCTCAAATGGATTCAATGCTCAAGGAAACATTTTACAATGCTTATATTTTCTTCCCGTTTTACTTTCCATATATTCCTATTGAGTCTAACGGATATTTTTTATGTTGGAATGCTTTAAATAGCTACTATTATAAGAAGAAAATGGGTATTGAAAAGAGATTTGAAAAGAGGATAAAATAGAGGAGAAAATCATGTGAAAATCTTTGTGAGAAGTTTGTGTTGAGCTTTCATTTGTGAATCATTTCAAGAGTTATTGGAGTGTTGATTCAAGTGGTTATAACATTTAAAGAAGAGATCCGGTGCATTCAAAAGCTTACAAAGAGGAGTTTCAAATTTATTGAAGGCATCATCTAAAGCTCCAACAACCACAAGAAGGCTTCGTTCATTCCTCAAAGCTTCATCCCAAAATAAAGTCAAAAGCTCCAAATTTATAAAGTGATCTTTCATTGTTTTATTTGCTCATTTTAGGAGCTTCTTATACTTAAACCTTGATATTTTTGTTGTAAGGCTTCCTTGTGCCATAAACAAGAGGACTAGCTGGGTAAGGCTAGGGGTTGGCTTCCTTGTGCCGTGAAATAAGAGGACTAGCCGGGAAGGCTAGGGGTTTGGCTGCCTTGTGCCGTATAAACAAGAGGGCTAGTCAGGAAAGGCTAGAGGTTGTAATCGTTGTGATACGATTGGAGTGAAATTTCCAAAGGATTTTGGGGATGGATGTAGGTGCTGGGTTTGGCACCGAACCACTATAAACCTTCTTGTGTTTGTGATTGCTTGCATAATTTTTGTGATATTATTGTGTTCACATCACTACACCACTGCCGATTAAATTTTGATTAGTGATAAGCACATATCTGCGCAATTATTTTTAAAATACCCAATTCACCCTCCTTCTTGGGTTGCTACATCTGGGCAACATGATATGATGTTGATTTAGCTACATTGAGGATGACTCTTAAGCACTCAGTTATTGCAATTGTGATAACATTTTGAGATATATGAAATATATAGCATAAGCTACTACTAATGTTATCATGATTGTTGTTACCTTGTACATGTTGAATTTTAGTAAGCCTTGCTTAGTCTTAGAATTTGTTTTAAGAATATTTGGTTATATCGTAATTATTTCTGAATCAGCTTTCGGATCGAATATTGCTATATAAGTGGAACTAAAGATGCATTTTTGTTCCAACTATTAATTTTTTTATTGGCAGCGCCAAGTAAAATATAATCTTGAAGGCTCGGCTACAACCGAGTAACGGTCTCCATACCTTGGCAGCGCCAAGTAAAATATAATATTGAAGGTCGGCTACAACCGAGTAACGGTCTCCATACCTTGGCAGCGCCAAGTGAAATATAATCTTGAAGGCTTGGCTACAACTGAGTAACGTCTCTGAACCTTGGCGCCAAGTAAAATATAATCTTGAAGGCTCGGCTACAACCGAGTAACGGTCTCCGTACCTTGGCAGCGCTAAGTAAAAATAATCTTGAAGGCTCGGCTACAACCGAGTAACGGTCTCCGAACCTTGGCAGCGCCAAGTAAAATATAATCTTGAAGGCTCGGCTACAACCGAGTAACGGTCTCCGTACCTTGGTAGCGCAAAGTAGAATATAATCTTGAAGGCTCGGCTACAACCGAGTAACGGTCTCCGTACCTTGGCAGCGCAAGTAAAATATAATCTTGAAGGCTCGGCTACAACCGAGTAACGGTCTCGAACCTTGGCAGTGCCAAGTAAAATATAATCTTGAAGGCTCGGCTACAACCGAGTAATGGTCTCCATACCTTGGCAGTGCCAAGTAAAATATAATCTTTATAATCCTTGGCTGGGCCGAGCAATCTCCGTACCTTGGTAGCGCCAAGTAAATATAATCTTTATAATCCTCGGCTGGGCCGAGCGATCTCCGTACCTTGGCAGCGCCAAGTAAATATAATGTTGAAGGCTCGGCAACACCGAATAGTTTATTATTTGGAAGCCTCGGTTACAACCGAGTAGCATCTTGGGAAGGCTCGGCAAGATCGAGTAATTTATTATTTGAAGGCTCGGTAACACCGAGTAATTTATTATTTGGAAGCCTCGGTTATAGCCGAGTAGCATCTTGGGAAGGCTCGGTAACAACCGAGTAATATATTTCTAAAGGCTCGGCAACAACCGAGTAATAAATTTCTAGAGCCTCGGCCAAATACCGAGTGATATATTTGAAGGCTCGGCAATAACCGAGTAATAAATTCATCCATAAAACTACAATGAGAAGCAGGTCATATAAATCCTTGGCCGGCCGAGCGATCTCCGTACCTTGGTAGCACCAAGTAAAATATAATGTTGAAGGCTCGGTAACACCGAGTAATTTATTATTTGAAGGCTCGGCAACACCGAGTAATTTATTATTTGAAGGCTCGGCAACACTGAGTAATTTATTATTGGGAAGCCTCGGTTACAACAGAGTAGCATCTTGGGAAGGCTCGACAACGCCGAGTAATTTATTATTTGAAGGCTCGGCAACACCGAGTAATTTATTATTTTGAAGCTCGGCTACAACCGAGTAACATCTTGGGAAGGCTTGGCAGCACCGAGTGATTTATTATTGGAAGCCCCGACCAAGCCGAAGTGCGTATAAAAAGCCTCGGCCAGAGCCGGAGTGCATCTCTTATTGTCAAAAGCCCCGGCCAGCGCCGAAGTGTGTATCAAAAGCCTCGGCAAGAGCCGGAGTGCATCTCTTACTATCAAAAGCCTTGGCCAATATGAGTGATACAGCACTAAAGCTTCGTCCCAGCCGGATAATTTCTCGGACACTCTAGCGCAACTAAAGCGCCTTATTTTACTTCAGCAAGAGGGCCACCCAGGCCTTTCTCTAACCTACACAGAGATAAACACTTCCTCTATAGAGGATCGAATGACATGTCCCCCAAATAAGATTGCTCCAGAATTCTACTCCCTATATTCGAACTTACACTTCGGACTAGGGAGTGGGGGGCATGTGTTGAGGGATAAAATCGTTATTGCATTGTTGACCGCTCACATTGGCGATGGGGTCGCGCCCAATTCAAATGCCCTGCTTGCCAGCTAGCTAGTTGGCGCGATATTCTAGCAACAAGCGTCTCCTCATAATGAAGAAAAAGAACAAGAGGGAAAAAGGGCCACGTTATGTGTGGGTTCTCCAAGGGCCACCTCATTAATATCCGGCAGTCAAGTCAATAGGCTGGAGCATTTAATGGTGCAGAAATGGTCATAATGACTTGGCCAGCATTTAATGGAATAAAAAGAAAGGAGAAAATATACTCGGCCAGCATAGCTCGGCCCATAGCTCGGCCATCATAGCTCGGCCAGCCTAGCCTGAGCTAGCTTCAGCATAGTTCGGCCACATAGCTCGCATCAGCCCAGCCTCAGCTCAGCCAGCTTCAGCATAGCTCGGCCAACATAGCTCGGCCATCATAGCTCGGCCAGCCTCAGCCTCAGCCAGCTTCAGCATAGCTCGGCCATCATAGCTCGGCCAGCCTCAGCCTCAGCCAGCTTCAGCATAGCTCAGCCATCATAGCTCGGCCAGCCTCAGCCTCAGCCAGCTTCAGCATAGCTCAGCCATCATAGCTCGGCCAGCCTCAGCCTCAGCCAGCTTCAGCATAGCTCGTCAACATAGCTCGGCCAACTCAGCCTCGGCCAGCCTCAGCCTCGGCCAGATTCTGCATAGTTCGGCCAACATGCCTCGGCCAATATACCTCGGCACTTTAGCTCGGTTTCCACAGCTGCGCTATGTCCTTTCGCACTAATGCAATTATGGCCTCATAAAGGCTATGTGCATCCATATGCTTTAAGGCATTTAATGCTTATTTCCTTCCATCATTAAGGCATTTATGGCTGCCACGTTGGCCCCCCTTGGCAACTTTTGCTTGGGAAGGATGGCGTCATGAAGCCAAGACAAGGAGTTCTTGACTCCATGCTTCATAGAAGTCCGACTCGGCCGACTACATTATACTTTGGCAGATTCAGCCAACCTTATGCCTCGGCAACCCGAGTTATTCTTATGCTTCTACCATCAAGGCCAGACCATTCCTCGGCCATCCAATCCGAGCTACTTCAGACCTCTGCAGAATCTAGCGCAGGAGAGTTCAAATTCACTGTAACAGAATAAGATTCCAAACAAGGAATCATGCCAAGATGTGGCCTAGGACCTACAATAGTGGCCTAGGGACCACGCAGCCACTGAGTCTCGAGCCATCGGCCAGCTCTCCCTGCCTCCCAGCCGTCGATCCTCTAACTAACCAGATACGGATCCTACCAGCCCTGTAACAACCTGATTCGAATCCGTTTCGAATCCCAACAACTTTCAGACCTCATCCAGAGCACGTCCAAGAAGTCAGGTGACTGCCTATAAATACTACCACCCTCAAGCCTCTCAAGTATGGCTATTCTATGCCCATTTTTTCATTCACAGTTCTCACACTCCGCCATAAAAGCTCCCACGAGAGCTCAGAGGAACTCTTCCTCAGGGATCCTTTTCCCCATATTTGTTGATTGCTGGTCTCCACTGACTTGGGCGTCGGGGGTCTTCCACTGAGGGCCACCCCCAACGCCTCTCGCGTGAAGACTGTCTTCCAGGTCCGCCCAGGAGGGAGCCCAGCAGCGATCGCACCCGAGCCGAAGGACAAATTTCAGCAGCAACAATGAGTATGCCAATAAAATAATTAAATATAATATATATGCTAAACATATATAATACCATATCCACGTACCTTCAAAAGATTAATATATTTCACATACATCATATACCAACCTACAAGAAAACCACATCCAAACCATTCATATGGCTTTGCCACATCCAAACCATCCATGTAGTCTCGCCACATCAAAACCATCTATGTGGCCTAGCCAGAATCTAATCCGAGCAGATTATTGGTGCTACAAGGATAGCTTCATACCATAGTAGAACTCTACCACCTTCCTGTAAGATAACTACATCCAAACCATTCATATGGCCTCGCCACATCCAAACCATCCATATAACCTTCCCATATCAAAACCATCCATACGACCTAGTCATAATCTACTTCGAGTTAGATCATTAGTGCTGCAAGGGTAGCTCCATACTATAGCGAGATTCTACCACTGTCCTATGTGTAGCCCTTTTTCTTATGTCCACCAGCTTCTCTAGACTCAAGTCGGTTCCAATACCATTTGTAACGCTCCAAGCCCACTTGTTAGCTCGATTAACTCTATTAATGGGCTAAAACTATATGGTCTATGTTGCTGCCAGATCACTTCTCGAGAACACCGGGCGAGAAAAGGTCTTCACAGACTTCCAAGAGATGATGGCCTGGCTTTAAGTGCCGACACGAGGTCGGGCTTTGAGTGCCGATGCGAAGTTAGGTTTTGAGTGCCGACGCGGAGTCGGGCTTTAAGTGCTGATGAAGTCGGGCTTCGAATGCGACGCGAAGTCAGGCTTTGAGTGCCGACATGGAGTCGGGCTTGAGCGCTGACACGGAGCCGGTTTTGAGTGCCGACGCGGAGTCAGGCTTTTAGAGCCGATATGGAGTCGGGCTTTAAGTGCCGACGCTAAGTCGGGCTTTGAATGCCGACGTGAAGTCAGGCTTTAAGTGCCAATGGAGAGTCAGGCTTGAGTGCCGATGCAGAGGGCTTTGAGTGCAGATGCGGAGCCGGGCTTTGAGTGCCAATGCGGAGTTGGGCTTGAGCGTCGATGCGGAGCTGAGCTTTGAGTGCCGACGTGGAGCCGGGCTTGAGTGTGAACCAAGATTGCTCAAAGACACTTTCGTCAGTAAGAGAATAGACGTTATTCTAGCAACATGCTCAAACTTAAGATAATAACACACTACTGATAATACCGACGTAGGTTGTCCGCATTCCAGATGCGGGGCAGAGGCTTCCCATCTAGCCCTTTGATCCGGTATGCTCTGCGGTGAAGTGCATCGGTGACTCGGTAAGGTCCTTCCCAATTGGGAGATAGCTTTCCCCCTCCGTAGGCTTGGTGACTTCGGCTCGTCTGAGGACTAGGTCTTCGGGAAGGAATGTTCTGGGAAACTTGGGCATTGTAATACTTTGCGACCCTTTGTCGGTAGGAAGCCATTTTGGGTTGTGCTCGATCATGGAGTTCATCGACAAAGTCAAGGCTGGCTCTTAGTTGATTGGGATTGTCCTCCTCATCGTATGACTATGCTCGGGGACTAGGGATGCCAATCTCCACTGGAATGACTGCTTCGATCCGAACACAAGGCTGAAAGGAGTTTCTTCTGTAGGGGTTCGTGGCGTCGTATGATATGCCCACAGCACGTTCGGGAGCTCCTCCACCCATCTTCCTTTGAAATCGTCCAGGCGTGTCCTAAGCCCTTAAAGGATGATCCAGTTTGTCACTTCTGCGGCTCCATTTGTTTGCGGATGACCAACAGAAGTAAACCTCTGATGTATCCCCAGTTTGGCACAAAACTCTTTGAAAGAAGCATTGTTGAACTGGCGGCCATTGTTGGTAACGAGTGTGTGGGGTAGTCCAAACCGACAGATAACAAACTTCCAGAAGAAGTTCCTTACCTTGGCTTCGGTAATTTTTGCTAGCGCTTCAACCTCTACCCATTTGGTGAAGTGGTCGATGGTCACGAGCAAAAACTTTCGCTGACCCGAGGCTGGAGGTAATGGTCCTAAGATGTCCATCCCCACTGGACGAAAGGCCATGGGGCCGTCGGGCCGACAAGGGGCTCAGCTGAGAGGTTGGCAGTCGTTGAATGCTAGCGTGCCATTGACAACTATCGCATTTTCAGACTAGCTCGACCGCGTCTTCCGGCATGGTGGGCCAATAGTAGCCTTGGCGAAGGGCCTTATGTGACAGCGCTTTGCCCCCCAAGTGGTTCCCGCAAATACCCTCATGGATTTCACGGAGGATGTAATCAGCGTCGGCAGGATCAACACACTTGAGGAGAGGATGAGAGAAGGATCTTCGGTACAGTTGCCCGTCGAACATCAGGAACTTGTGTACTCGCCACTTGAATAATTTGGCTTCGGCGGGATCGGCTGGGAGGGCACCAGCGGTGAAGTATTAAATGTAAACATCCATCCAGGAAGGCTCTTGGCAGACTGGCATGGATTCTTTTATCGCGTCGATGCTTGGGGCTTCCAGATGCTCCACGTAGGTCCTTCCAAGGTCCCGTCAGCCAAGGTGGCTAACCAGGGCAAAGCATCAGCTCTGGCGTTCTCCCTCCGGGGGATGTAGCTGACACTGAAGTGGGTCAAGGGAGAGGCTCGCGACTGCACCATACTCAAGTAATGGGACATTGTAGGATCTCGCGCCTCATATTTCCCTTTGATTTGACCAGAGACTAGCTGGGAGTCGATGAAGACTCTAAGGCATTTTACCCGAGCTCCCGAGCCAGTCTCATCCTGACAGTAAGGCTTCATACTCAGCCTGGTTGTTGGTGGCTGGGAAGAGGAAACGAGGGCGTACTCGATCACAACTCCGTCTGGATTAGCCAGGATGAGGCCTGCCCCACTCCCTTGAGAATTTGATGCTCGTCTACGTGAAGGATCCAGTCCTCCCCTCTTTCCTCGGTTTCAACGCCCGAAGGGTTTGCATGGTACTCCTTCGGCTACTTTTCTATCCAAGTGCACTTGACTAGGAAGTCTGCTAGGACCTGCGACTTCATAGCCGACCTAGGTCGAAATGATAGGTCGAATTCCCTCAGCTTGAGTGCCCACTTCGCCAATCGGCCAGAGGTATCGGGGCGAGAGAGGATTGCCTTGAGTGGTTGATCTGTGACCACCACGATCGGGTGAGCTTGGAAATAAGGTCTGAAGCGCTAAGCAGAGATGATCAATGCAAAGATAATCTTCTCAACTTTGGAATATCTAGTCTCTGTGTCGTGAAGCACCTTACTAATATAGTATACTGGCTCTTGTGTACCGTTGGCGTCCATGCGAACAAGTATGGAGCTGACAGCCTCGGGAGAGGCCGCGAGGTACAGGAGGAGCTCCTTCTCACCCCTTGGTTTGGATAATAGTGGCAGGTGGATAAGAACTCTTTTAATTCCTCGAAAGCCTTCTGGCACTACCCCGTCCATTCGAAGCCACTGACTTTGCGAAGAGCCTTAAAGAAAGGAAGATATCTCTCCACGGACTTAGACAAAAACGGCTTAAAGCCGCCACCCTTCCAGTCAAGCACTATACCTCCTTCTTATTAGACGAAGACCTCATGTCCAAAATGGCTCGGATCTTATCGGGGTTCGCTTCGATCCTGTGCTGCGTCACCATGAAACCCAAGAATTTGCCTGCTGTCACCCCAAATGCACATTTGCGGGGGTTCAGCCTCATCTGGTACCGGCAGAGGTTGCCAAAGGTTTCCGTCAGGTCAGCAATATGGTCAGTAGTATAAATACTTTTGTTCAACATGTTATCCACATATACTTCCATGTTGCATCCAATCTGGTCTTCAAAGACTTTATTCATCAGCCTCTGGTACATGGCCCCAGCGTTCTTCAGTCCAAAAGGCATTACCTTGTAACAGTATATCCCCTTTTCGGCCACAAACGAGGTAGCTTCCTCATTCGTCGGGTCCATCTTGATCTAGTTGTAGCTGGAGAAGGCGTTCATGAAGCTAAGGGTCTTGTGACCGGACCTAGCGTCCACCAGCTGGTCAATCCGAGGCAAGGGGTAGCTGTTCTTGGGGCATGCTTTGTTGAGGTCGGTGAAATCCATGCACATCCTCATCTTCCGTTAGCCTTGCAGACCAACATGATGTTGGCCAGCCAGTCGGGGTAATGAACCTCTCGAATGTAGCCTGCAGCCTCCAGCTTGCGGATCTCTTCGTCAATGGCCTTCTGCCGGTTTAGGGTGAAGCTTCTCTTCTTCTGCCGAATAGGTCAACACCCTGATTTGATGTTGAGTTGATGAGTAATCACCTCCTCAGGGATACCCGCATGTTAGACGATGACCATGCAAAAATGTCGAAGTTGGCTCGTAGGAATGTAAGAAGCTGATCGCGCGCCTCCTCCAGAAGTAGAGCTCCAATCTGAATAGTCCTCGTTGAGTACTCCCCCAATGGGAAGGTCAGCAAGGGCCGGCAGGCTCCCCCCTCCCCTCTGAGTCTCGGAGGTTGAGCGGCTCAGGCGCTATTGCCGACACCATCCCTTGTGCACTGGGGGCTAAGTGGTAGCAGAGTGGTAGTGGGCTCTGCTCTTCCCTTCTCTCCAACTCCCTTACCGGTGGAAAACTTTACAAGTAATCTTTTGGTGGAGATAACAGCATCCAACAGGTTCAAACCGGGTCTCCCAAGGATGACATTGTAAGCCAATGGGACCTGGACTACCAAGAAGTTCATGAGAATCGTGCTCTAACACGGTGGAGTCCCGGCTGTAACAGGGAGAGTGATTTCTTCCGCGACCCTTACAGAATCTCCAGTGAAACCCATCAAGGGGGTGGTGAAGGGCCGAAGAGAGCTACTAGGCAAATTCATCCGAACAAAAGCATTGTAACTCAAAACATCGACAGAGCTCCCACTGTCAGCTAAAATTCTTCTTACAGGATGCTTTGCGATCGTATAGACATGACGATGCTATCATCATGCTTGTTTACCACCCCTTCTAGATCCCTTTTAAAGAAGGGAATTACAGAATCTACTCCCTCCTCACGCTGTCTTTTAGAATTGTTACCTGCCTCCTAGGAGATCATGGCCACCGTCTTCTCCATTGGGGCATTGTCCATGCCGAGCTGAAGAGCAGGAGGTGCCGATGGGCCCGGGGCCGCAGTGTTTCCTCTACGGATGAACTTTCCCAGGTGGCCTTGCTGGACGAGTTCCTCGATAGCCTTCTTAAGTAGGCGGTAGTCTTCCGTGTCATGGCCGTAGTCTCTGTGATATCGACAATATAGCTCCTTACTGTGGGGAACTCCGGGCCTCATGAGAGGTGGACGTTGGAGGTAGGGCTCATCCTCAATCTCTAATAAATGTGGGATATTGGGGTGAGGAGAGGAGTGAAGTGTTCTTTGGGAACAACGCCTGGGGTCGTTTCTGGGCAACGAGGCGGCTCAGACTTTCTGGATCGCACCCCAGCAGGTTCTGAAGGTACTGGCTTCTTGCCGGATCCTTTGTCAACCTTCCTCCTGGAGGAGTCTGCTTCGTCGGCATGGATATACTTCTACTCCCGGCTCAGTAGTTCAGCATAAGAGCTGGGAGGCTTTTTGTCCAGAGAATAAGCGAACGTGGAAGGACGGAGTCTCCGCTTCAGGGCCAGAGTGGCCACGGAGTCCTCAAGATTGTAGACTTCTAGCACAGCCTCCTTGAACCGAGCCAAAATGTCCTTTAGGGTTTTACCGGTCCTCTGCTGGATGGCGAACAGGCTATCAGCCACCCGAGGGATCTTTCGGCACGCATCGAAGTGGGCCAGGAAAGATCACTTGAGTTGCCTGAAGGAGTTGATACTTGTGATGGCAAACGAGAATACCATGCCGGGCGGCCTTCCGAAGTGTAGTCGGGAAGGCAACACAGAGAAGAGAATCTGTTGCCCCCTGGACTTGCATGAGGACCTTGTAGCTTTCCAGTGGTCCAGGGTCCACCGTGTCATCGTATGGGTCCAACTGGGGTAGACGGAACTGGGGTGGGACCGGTTCCTCCATGACACAGCGAGAAAGTGAGGGGCGGTGGTCATAGTCCATCCCGTATGGGTTGGTGATTCTGTGGCTAAGCTCCTCGAACCGCTAATGGTATTCGTCCAACCAGCCCGGCGAGCGGTCTTCCTGTTGGTGTCTTTCTTTGATGATTCGGAAGACGAATAGGGAGAAGGCTGCCGGTGCAGGGAATGCACCTTCTTAGGTTCCTTCTCACCACGCCGCTTGGGAAAGCGATCAGAATGGTGGGAAGGAGACTGTCGCCATTTGGAGGTCTCCCGGTGATGAGACTTCGGGGACGCACGGTGGGAGGCCTTTGGAGGGGTCCTGCCAATGAGATCGGCTAGCTCCAGGACCCTCCACATGAGGCGGAGAATGTTGGGGTGGCAAAGGCGTGGTGGCAAAGCATTGCTCCTGTAGTCCCCGCACCACCGCCATCAAATCATGAACCTGCTGGGTCAAGGCATCGAGCCGATCAGCTTGGTTAAGCTGCAGCTGTACGGAAGGCGAAACAGGAAGGTCGGCCTCCGACTGCTCAGCCCGCGGGAGGCATCCCTTGGTCTGGCTGGTGGAGGCCTCTTGCGCTCGTGTAACCGCCATCTTCTTCCTTGCAGAGGTTGTGGGTTCGCAGATGTGTGGAAATGAACGTCTGCCATAGCCCCCCTACCTGGCGCCCAATCTGTTGCTGCTAGATCACTTCTCGAGAACACCGGACGAGAAAAGGTCTTCACAGACTTCCGAGAGATGACGGCCCTCTCCTTTTGGGCTGAAAACCTGCAAGAAAAGTCCCAGACCGGTAGCTCTGGTGGGGACCCTCCGATGCTCAAGTCAGCGATTTGGAGAACAGGAATTAGGATTAGAGAAGAGATCTCTTGCTCATTGTGAGTCGGGGCTTTATATACCTGTTCAGGGGTCCCTCTTGCCTTTCACGGATAACAGTGAAATCAAATCTTCCGTTAAGATCGGCTCCGCAGGTGGGCGCACAGCTGCTAAACGCGTACCGTGAATATCAGCAACTGCATACAGTATCTGTAACTGCCCGTGATCCTAACAGAATGGGTGAGCGGGCTACGCGATAGTTTCTGGGGTGTCAAATTACCCTGCTCAATGTTCGGAGTTGATTTCATGAATGGAACTATGGACTGATAGCATGCGAGGCGAGACCGAGGCCAAGGCGAGGCTCGAAGCCGAAGCTGAAGCCGAGGTCGAAGCCGAAGCCGAGGCCGAGGCCGAAGCCGAGCTAAAGCCGAGGCCGAAGCCGAGGCCGAGCTGAAGCCGCGATCGAAGCCGAGACTAGCTGAAATCATTACTTTTCTTGAAAAATCGTGCGGGCTGTTACCGTACCGCTCGGGGACGTGATTAGCCACATCAGTCCAAAAACTCGAATAAAAGTTAATTGATAGCCGTTGAACTTGAATTATAAATACTTTTTTTTCATCTGATATGAGACTACTTTTGAGGAATGAATTAGATGAAAACAAAGTGTATGATGAAAAATAAAGGATTAATCGTGTTTAATTTCTACCTTATTACGTTGCTGTCGGCACCAATCCAAGTTGCGGCGAGGCTTTGGTAAAGATATGGCAAGACTTCTCTAGCATCAAGATCAAGAGGAGGAGGAGAAGAATGAGAAAAAGGAGCTGATTCGCTGGTTTAACTCTAAGCTATTTATAAAGGATTTGATCCTCAAAACCCTCTCTTGATCTCATGCCATCATTGCAAAATAAGTTGGTTAAAAGGTTTTTGATTGAAGAAAATGCTCATGAGAAAAAAAAAGAATCAATTAAGAAAATTAATAGTTAAAAAAATTCCCTAGTAATAATTAAGTAAAAATAGATTGAATGAGGTATAAATATTAAGATGAAAAGATTAATTAATTTAGAGAGGAATTCATTAAATGTGATTTATATAATATATGTTTATGAATTGGAATTAAGCTGATTTTTTTATTAATATAAATTAAACTCAAATGATATATGGATGATATTTAATTTTCAAAATCTGGCTGCAAATTGGTCCGTGCACTTGGGTTGGGACGAGTTGCACCTTGGACCGGCACTTTGCTCAAATTCCATGATCATTAAAACCGGCAACGAGGTCCCCGGATTCTACGACGAGACCTTTTAGATGTTATTATTAGGCCATTAGATAATTTAGATCCGTGGAAGGTCACGAGACAGAGGGATGAGGGAGACGAACTCAAACGCCGATCCGAGGCAGCCGTCGGCGGCGAGGCAGTACG
Source organism: Calamus simplicifolius (assembly GCA_900491605.1). NCBI lineage: Eukaryota > Viridiplantae > Streptophyta > Magnoliopsida > Arecales > Arecaceae > Calamus > Calamus simplicifolius. Next base: position 802,022 of record UESW01004803.1, read on the forward strand.
TCCCTCCGACGCTATCTCCACAAGATCTCTCCATCGACTATGCTGGATTCTTCGCCATGATCTTCGGAGTCGCTGGCATCATGCGACGAGTACGCGCTCTTTCGATCCTTCTAAAGCTTTCCTTTCTCAACGAATTTACGCTTGTTGGAAATTAGTGTATTTCAATATTCAAAATTTTGACTTGATAAGTCTGATATGTTGATACATCCTTTTATCTGATACGTCGTTCTCAACCGATAGGATAAGTCTTTTATTTTTTTTGACAAGTATTTTGACTTATACGTCTTTACGTACGTGATAAGTTACACGCTAATCGACCTTTGGACTGAATCATCATTCCCATTGGATTGATTCATCGCTCTTGACCGGTGCTTGCTTCCTTATAAATATTCGAAGCAATGGTGTTTAATTATTCAAATTTTATGCTTTCTATTCCATCCTTACCCAGATATTCATTTCTTCATCCTTATCTAGAGATTAATTTCTTTGCTTTCGTTCTTATCCAAAGAGAAAAAAAATCATCTCGGTTGTTCATCCTCTTGTGACATTGTGTGTGCACGCCTAAAGACTTTGCTATTGTATCCTGGAGGATAGTCGTGCTCTGATCTTCTGCATCGAGATATTATCTTCGAGAGGCGCGAATCTACTCTTAAGGACAGTGTCGTGCATGCCCAACATCTTCTCAAATACATTCAAATAGATAAATCATCCCGGGTACTATCTTTTCCTCAAACTTATCCAACAATCTTAAGAGTATATTATGGACTCTATTATGGTTACTGCTACTAAGTCCTTTCCCGATACATCTAAGATTGAGCAATTTACTGATTCCCATTATAAAATGGCAAGAAAAATATTTTCAATATTAGATGTTTATAATATAGCATATGTTTTGACTGATCCTAAACTTGAGAAAGAGAAGGACCTAAATTGGGAAAAGGCTAACAGAATATGTAGGCATACTATTCTTAGTACTCTATCCAATGAACTATTTGATATTTATTATCCTATTAAATCAGTCTCTGAGATTTAGGAAAGCCTTAAAAGAAAATATATTCTTGAAATGCTGGTTCTCAAAATTTGCAATAGGAAATCTTTTTAACTTTACCATGTCAGAAGATAAAGATGTGTCATCTCAGATCCATGCTTTCCATGTTCTCATAGATGACCTTAAAAATGAAAATATTATTCTTCCTAATGCTTTTATTGCTGGATCCCTAATTAAAAAATTACATGAATCTTGGAAAGATTATAAGAATAATCTAAAGCATAAAAGAAAGTCTATGTCCCTTGAAGATGTCATTGTGCATAAAATAGAGCCCGAGAAAAGATAGAAAAGGCTAAGGAAATGACTAGTAAGCTAATCTAATAGAGGATGGATCTAGTAAGGATAAACATAAGTCCTATAAGCCCAAACATAGAAACCATTACAAGAAATATGATAAGAAGCCTCATGTTCAAAGAAGTCAAAATTTTAAGAAGAAAAAGGGATCTTGCTATGTTTATGGAAAACCAGGACACCATGCTGCACAATGCAGGTTCAGAAAAAATAATGATGCTCCAGCCAAACCAAAGGCTAACTTGATGGTTGGAGAAGATGTGATTGCTGCGGTTATTAGCGAGGCCAATATTGTTGCACATACAAAGGACTGGGTGATGGATTCTGGAGCCACTCGTCATATATGTGGCGATAGAAATGCATTTGCCTCCTATATCCCACTGCCAGAAGGAGAGGAGCAAGTCTTCATGAGCAACTCAAAGTTTGTTCAGTGATTGGCAAAGGAAAAGTCAATCTAAAACTGACTTCTGGAAAAGTTCTTTCACTTGGAGATGTGCTACATGTGCCGGACATCCGTGTGAACCTGATTTCTATGGCCTTGCTTGGAAAAAATGGTGTGAAAGTGTCATTTGAGTCTGACAAAGTTGTCATGACCAAATCTAAAAATTTTATTGGGAAAGGATATTGTAACCGGGGTCTATTTGTATTAAATGTACTCGAAGTTATGAATGGAAATGCATCATTTTCTTTTACTTACTTGCTTGACTCTGTCAATTTTTGGCATGGTAGATTAAGACATGTTAATTACTCTTATATTAAAAGAATAAACAATTAGGTTTGCTAAATAACATGTCTACTTCTTATGATCATGAAAAATGTCAAACATGTGTAGAATCTAAATTAACTAAAAGGAGTTGCAAATATATTCATACAAGAAAAACTGAATTGTTAGAATTAATTCATTCTGACTTAGGAGACTTAAAATGTAATATGACTAGAAGTGGAAGAAATACTATATTACTTTTATCGATGATTTTTCTCATTATGCAATGGTTTATCTATTAAAATCAAAAGATGAAGCCTTCGAAATGTTTTTAAAATATAAGGCAGAAGTTGAAAATCAATTAACAAGAAAAATAAAAAGGCTTAGATCTGATAGAGGAGGAGAATATGATTCTACTCCTTTTAATGATTTTTGTGCACAACACGGTATAATTCATGAATTTACTCCTCCATATTCACCTGAATTTAATGGTGGCTGAGTGAAAGAATAGAACACTTAAAGAAATGAATGAATGATGCTGATCATTTGACAAGTTTTAAATATTTAAAAGTATGGGACTGTTTAGCAAGGTCTTGCTTCTGAACCTAAAAAGAGAAAGTTAGGATCTAAAACTTTGATTATATGTTCATAGGTTATGTTCAAAATATCCTGCAAATAAATATAGTGCAGCCTATAGGTTCTTAGTGATTAAAAGTGAAAATAATATCATGGAACCTAATACTATAGTTGAGACCAAAGATGCAGAATTTTTTGAACATATCTTTCCTATGAGAACCTCCTTAGAAAGACCTTCTAGACCACAAGTGATTGAACCTAATTTAAAGCCTGATAAAATTCAAGAGCTAAGGAGATCCAAGAGAATCAGAAAGGAAACCAATCTAGGAGATGATTTTTATACTTTTCTTGTTGATAATGATCCTCAAACCTATTCTGAAGCAATTTCATCTCCTGATGCTATATTTTGGAGAGAGGCTATAAATAATGAGATAGAATCCATCATGAGCAATCATACATGGGAATTAGTAAGTTTACCCTCTGGAGCAAAAACTATTGGGTGTAAATGGATCTTTAAGAAAAAGCTAAAACCTGATGGTTCTATTGAAAAATTTAAAGCAAGGTTGGTTGCAAAAGGTTTTTCTCAAAAGAAAGATATTGACTACTTTGATACTTTTGCACCTATGACAAGAATAACTTCTATTAGAGTCTTGATTGCTCTTGCATCTATTCATAAATTGATAAGTCATCAAATGGATGTTAAAACTGCATTTCTTAATGGAGACCTAGAAGAAATATATATGGATCAACCTGAGGGTTTTGTTCTTCCTGGTAATGAGCATAAAGTTTGTAAATTAATTAAATCTTTGTATGGCTTGAAACAAGCACCAAAACAATGGCATGATAAGTTTGATAAAGTGCTAGTTTTAAATGGATATCAAATTAATAGCGCTGATAAATGTATTTATTCTAAAGTTGTTAATCATGAATGTGTTATAATTTTTTGTATGTAGACGATATGCTCATATTTGGCACTAATTTTGATATTATGACTAGTACCAAAATGTTCTTGACTTTGAATTTTGATATGAAAGATATGGGAGAAGCAGATATGATTTTAGGAATTAGACTTGTAAAGAAGTCGAATAGTATCATACTTTCACAAGAACATTATGTTGAGAAAATCTTGAAAAAGTTTTCACATTTTGATTGTAAGCCTGTGAGCACTCCTTATAATGCTAATTCACAGCTTAAGAAAGCAAACAATAAAGCAATGGTGTCTTACAATCCAAATATGCTCAAATTATTGGTAGTCTTATGTACTTGATGAACTGCACTCGACCTGACATTGCTTATGCTGTAGGAAGACTAAGTAGATATACCCAATGTCCTAACAAGGATCATTGGATTACATTACAAAGAGTGCTTAGATATTTGAAAGGAACTGAACTATGGTTTAATGTATTGTGGGACTCCTACAGTATTAGAAGGGTATTGTGATGCTAACTGGATTTCAGACTCTGATGAGATGAAATCCACTAGCGGATATGTGTTTACCCTTGGAGGAGGAGCAGTGTCATGGAAATCATATAAGCAAACATGTATAGCTCTACAATGGAATCCAAGTTTATTGCCTTGGAGAAGGCTGGTACTGAGGCCGAATGGCTCAGGAATCTTTTGATAGATCTTCCCATTTGGATGAGACCAGCTCCATCTATGTCTATACATTGTGATAGTCAGGCTGCCATAGCTAAAGCTAAAAACAAAATTTATAATGGAAAGAGTAGACATATACGTCTAAGACATAATATTGTGAGGCAGCTTATTAATGATGGAGTAATATCTTTGGATTATGTAAGGTCAGAGTTGAATTTGGCTGATCCTCTGACTACGCCTCTAAGCAGCAAGCTTGTGAGCAATACATCGAGGGAAATGGGATTATACCCAGATCAAAAGTTGAAGTGATGGATGACCCAACCTTCATGAACGGAGATCCCGGGAAGAAGGTTCATATGGAAAAACAATTCACTGGACAACTTGGAGTATAGTATCATAATTTTATATTGTGAAATCCCTTTCTAAGGTGTGAGATAGTATTCTGCAGTGTTTAGGTTGAACTAATATGTGAAGTTCTTAATGGATGTCATAGCCTAATTTGGGTGGTATACAAAACTGTAGTATATACTTGATGACAATCCATCTATATGAGTATGGAGGTGGTGGCCGCTTCCATGAGACTTGGGTGGGATCTCTAGAGCACTCATGAATATCCAGGTAGATGCATGGCCGAAACGTGTCAACCCGCTTGAACAACTGAAATCTAAGAGATGGAATGTGTGTTATAAGTTAATGATCCAATAAAAGAAGGATTGGTTCATAGAAACTTAGTTTCACCAACCTTTTATGGATTACACTTGTTTTCTCTATGTTTGGTTCATAGTCACATAGACACCATGGCTTATGCATTATATTCCTAAAGTTCCTTCAAAGTTTGTCTTGTCTTTTTTTATATTGAAATAGTGGGGGATTGTTGGAAATCTAGTGTATTTCAATATTCAAAATCCTTTTAACTTGACAAGTCCTTTTATCTGATACGTCGTTCTCAACCGATAGGGATAAGTCTTTTTATTTTTCTTTTTGACTAGTCTTTTAATTTATACGTCTCTACATACATGATAAGTCTTATATTTTTTTTTGATCAACCGTTGGACGCTAATCGACCTTTGGACTGAATCGTCATTCCCATTGGATTGATTCGTCGCTCTCGACCGGTGCTTGCTTCCTTATAAATATTCGAAGCAATGCCAGTGTTTAATTATTCAAATTTTATGCTTTCCATTCCATCCTTATCCAGAAATTCATTCCTTCATCCTTATCTAGAGATTAATTCCTTTGCTTTCGTTCTTATCCAAAGAGAAGGAAATCATCTCGGTTGTTCATCTTCTTCTGACATTGTGTGTGCATGCCTGTTAGAAGACTCTGCTGTTGTATCCTGGAGGGTAGTCGTGCTCTGATCTTCTGCACCGAGATATTATCTTCGAGAGGCGCGAATCTACTCTTAAGGACAATGCCGTGCACGCCACAACATCTTCTCAAATACATTTAAATAGATAAATCATCCCGGTACTATCTTTTCCTCAAACTTATCCAACAACCGTTCTTACTAATATGTATATTTTTATTCGGATTTTGTTCTTTTATTGGTTGCCTAGGATTCTTATTCTTCTCTCTCACAGGCACACATATATTTAAATTCAGTTTTTTCTTTGATCTGTTAAAAATCTCGATTGTGTTTTCCAAATAAGAGTCAAGTGGAATTATGCGACGGTGAGTTGGGATTCACAACATCATCCTGAACACTTTTCTTTTTGTTTTTTATTCTTTTCTTTCTTGTTTCTTTTTCCCAGTTTTAGGAGGATTGTGCTGTCCGGGTTCCAAATTGCAATCAAAGAAAACCATAAAAGCTGCACAAAACTTTGATAAAATTTAGGAATTTAGTAAGAAAAGGTAATTATGATAATTATACCAGTTCCTGTAAATAAAAGTAGGTACAAACTATGGCAAGCTGGCAAGATATGGAAGTGGAGTAAGGATGTCATATTCATAGTGACGAGAAGAACATGACAGCCAGTATAGCAGGTTATTTAGTGTCATAATGTAAATAAAGACCGCTTTCATTAATATATTTTTGCATTCAAATTTTTTGGATCAATTTTCCATCCAGAAGTGATCGTATGACTTAAAAATTAATAATTTGCCTTAGGGGGACAATACTGGAAAATGATATCACTAATTTTTTTGGTTGTTGTCCATTATAATGCTGTTACAATGGCTGTTACAGTGGTCATTATTTTAATACTGCAAAATTTGAAATCAAACATTTTAAGACAAATAATTGCTGTTAAATATATCAATAATGATGTCGGTAGGGGTCCATTATAACGGAATAACATCAACCTTGGTTCACGAAATAATATTATATTGACAAACTTTATTTAAAAATGTAATAAATTATAACTCTGATTTTGTTTTCCCTTTTAGATGTGCATTTACACTTAACATTTCCACTGGCATATATAGTCTGTGTAATTACTGTGTATGTCTCTGAAGCCTTGAACTTTAAGACAACTCATTATTATGATTATACAGTGCATGGCGATAGCTATAAATCTGTGACCACTCAAGCGTTGGAATATGGTAGTAGAAGCAGCATTATTTGAGCTTTCTGTTGAATTCTTTATTTCCTGTCAGTGTTTTGGTTTAAGAACAAGTGATTGTCTTCTTGGTGATTATGATGATGATACTGATATAGACATGCTTTGTCTTGAACATAGTTGAGTTTATCAAGTAACCTCTTTTCATGTTTTTGTTTCACTGCATTATTTCAATTAGCATAGCCGCAACTTTGAGCAAGCTTGCTAATTTGGTTGGAATTGTAACAACTATGATCATAATTTTTTCCCCTTCTGTGTGTACAGTGCAAGCTTGACTCTTGGCTTGCCATAATTTTTTTTGATCATAATTTTTTCCCATTTTGTGTGTAGTACAAACTTTGCTCTTGGCTGGCCATAATTTTTTGTGCTCAGTCTATTGCAAATATGAAGAATCTTGAAAATGATCTCAAACAGATATATGGCTATGATGTAAGTAATGCTTTAAAGTTTTGTTCCTTTAGTTTTCTGTTTGAATAATTTTTCATGTCTTCCTATATGCTTCAACAATAAAAGATATTTCACATTGATTCATTATTGAATTCTATTTGCTGCCTTCTTCCATTTCTTATTTCAGTATGTAGCTTAGCCAGGGAATGCATAGTTTTGCATTTAAACTTGGCATAACTAATGAGATTTCTCATCGCATTGGTATGAAAATTGCTCAATACACCAAGCATGGAGTCCATATCGGCAATGTAGCATGTCCCTTTGTGATACTTATGCAATGTTAGTTTGAATATGTCTAGGTATGAAATTATGATTTTCTTTCGTGTTTTGCCACCTCATTTTCTTGATATAGATACAATTAATAGTTTAAGTGTACGAGCATCCACAGCATTCCTATCTAAGCCAGTGATTAAAAGATTTGGAAACTGATGCTTACTGCACTCCTTCAGAGCCAAGTGAACTGACATTCCCTACTGCTTATGAGATGCTTCCATGACATGGTTTGTGGCTTAAAAACCCATTCCAAAATGAACTTGAGTTGCTGACCCTGGATTACTTTCCAAAGTATGCTCTTTCTTATGAGATTGTCTGAGGATGATCTTTCATCTTTGTTCTAAACCTATCCACCCTTATTTCTGAAGCCAGTTTTGTCTGACATCTATGCTTATAGGGACTGTCATCACTTGTCTTATCATTAACTTTCTGGTGATTTTGTATCTTTTATGAGGGCATTCTTGTAGCATCAATTTACTGTAGAGCCTGGTGTGGTACTCCAAAGCTTAAATCCTAGGGTGGAGGTTTGTAGGCTCCACAGGGTTAAGGCCCAGGTTGTTGGGTCTTGAGGGGGCTAGTCTATCATTGGGCTGGGTTTGGGCCCAAGGTGTGGATTGGTCCAAGGGAGTTTTTTAGGGTTTATTATCCATATAATAAGGCACCGGTTCATGTGTGGTGTGGTTTATTTTGGTGGCCGTCATGGGGACGGGTTATATATAGTCATGTAACGATGATGATTATAGAGGAATGAAAGAAACCCTTTTCTCCCTAGAATAAGCTATCCCTTCTCTTCTCCTCCTCTCTTTCTCACATATAGATGCCCTAGGTTTCTAGGGTTTTATTGCTGCCATCTCTGCCCTAGCCATCTTCTTGGAGCCGCCTCTCTCAAAGAAGGAGAAGGAAGAAACCCTAGCAGCACCTTCTTCTTGGGCAACGTCTCTTGATTTTCTGGATCAGATCTGAAGGTTCACGTGAGGAAGAAGAGAGGCCACGACCCTCTCTTACAATCTTGGGGCGGAAGAAACCAAGGAAAATCCTAGTTGCTAATCAATCTGGGAAGATTACCAAGATCAGATCCAAAATTCTGCTGCAGAAATTTCAGCAGGGATATCATCTCGCTTCCGCATCTCCACACGACTTGGGGCTGGTCGAATGCGTGCTATGCTCCAAGGGTAGAAAGAGGACGATCCACTCTTCATTTGGTATCAGAGCCTCGGTGATTTGGTGGAGAAAAGATTGGATCTTGGGCGTTTCTTGGTAAGATATCAAACCAGAAATTTCTGCAGCAAGTTTAATTTTCTGTTTTTGTTGTGTGCATTGTTTCTTGGTTGGATATGGCATCTAGTAGCTTTAAATTCGATTTTGAAAAGTATGATGGCAAGGGAAACTTCACCCTATGGCAGCAAAGGGTGAAGGATTTATTGGTACAGCAAAGGATTTATAAGGTCTTGGTGAAACAAAGACCGGATAATGTAAGTCGTGAGGATTGGGAGGAGTTAGAGGAGATTGCATTTAGCACAATCAGGATGTGCTTGGCTGATCAAGTCTTGCCGGAGATTTGCACGCAGACCACGGCAAGGGGGCTATGGGAAACTTTAGAGAACACTTACATGGGAAAGAGTATGACAAACAAGTTGTGGTTGAAGAAACAGTTGTACAGCTTGAGAATGCCTGAGGGAGGAGATCTTGTGGCCCATATTCAGAAATTCAATCAAGTGTGCTCAGAGGTGATGAGCCTTGATGTGAAGATTGATGAAGAAGACAAGACCCTCATCTTTGTGTTCGCTACCCAGTTCCTATGATGGTCTGATTACAACCTTGGTGTATGGGAAGGAGACCCTGAATTATGAAGAGGTTGTGGGGGTGCTGAGATCAAACCAGCAAAGAGAAAAGATTCGCATGGGAAACTCTAACACAGAGGTACTTGCTGTGAATGAGAGGCAAGGAAGACCCTGGGAAAAGGTTAGAGGCAAGTCCAAAGGCAGATCTAAGTCTCGGGGCAAGCAGAAAGCATGGAAGTGTTACAAGTGTCATCAGATTGGTCATCTGAAGAGAAATTGCCCACTTCTGAAGAATGAGAAGGGGAAGGGCATTTCCAAGGGAGGTTCAGCCAGCAATGGTGGTGCAAATTCATCTGAAGACAGTGAAGATGATGTACTGGTAGTTTCAGATGGGACCAAGAAGTGTGATAGTTGTTGGACACTTGACTCAGCATGTTCTCACCATTATACTTCGCATAGGGAGTGGTTTGCAACTTATGAAGAATCTGATGGAGGGAGTGTATGCCTTGGTGATAATCATCCTTGTAAGGTTGCTGGAGTTGGAAGCATAAGGGTGAGGATGTATGATGGGGTTATAAGGACTTTAACCAATGTCAAACATGTCCCGGAGTTGAAGAAGAATCTAATTTCTTTGGGCTACCTGGAGAAGCATGGGTATGCTTTTGGAAGCCAGCCGGGGAGTGGATGTTTGAGGATAACCAAGGGTGCATTAGTGGTGATGAAAGGGAGAAGGTTGGAAAATAATCTCTATCAGATGGAAGGCTCAGTGGCCATAGATGGTGCAGAGGTGCTAGCAGCGGCACAGGAGGAACAGTTGGTCTATAAACTGTGGCACTATCGAATGGGACACATGAGTGATAAAGGGCTTATAGAACTCAGCAAAAGAGGTCTGATTCCATCACTTAAGAAGGAGGATAATGACATCTGTGAGCCCTGTATTTATGGCAAACAACATAGGGTAAGATTTGCCAGCAGTTCCAAGCAGAGTGAAGGTATTCTGGAACTAGTTCACTCAGATGTATGGGGACCGGCCCCTGTGTCAGCCAGAGGTGGGGCTAAGTATTTTTTAACTTTCATTGATGACTACTCCAGGAAGGTATGGGTATATCTGATAAGAGAAAAATCAGAGGTATTTGCCCGGTTTAAAGCTTGGAGAGTTGGTGTTGAAAAGGAGACAGGAAAACCAGTGAAGTGTTTGAGATCTGACAATGGAGGGGAGTATACAAGCAATGAATTCAGAAGCTACTGTGAGGAAAATGGGATCCAACGCCATTACACAGTAAGGATGACTCCCCAGCAGAATGGTGTGGCAGAGAGGATGAATCGTACATTGACAGAGAAGGCTAGGTGTTTGAGGCTGCAGGCATCACTGCCCAAGGTCTTTTGGGGTGATGCAATTATGTTCTCTGGTTTTCTTGTTAACAGGTCCCCTAATAGAAAACTTGATGGAGGCATTCCAGAGGAGATCTGGAGTGGGAAGAAGGTGGAGCTTGGACACCTAAGGATTTTTGGTTGCCCAGCCTATGCACATGTGGAGGCAACTGAAAGGAGCAAGCTGGACCCAAAATCACAAAGGCTGATCTTCATCGGGTATCCACAGGGAGTTAAAGGCTATTTGCTATGGAGTTCAGATTCACAGAAGTGTATCATCAGTAGAGACATTATTTTTGATGAGAAGAGCATCTTGAAGAGGTCAGAGATTGCAGATGGAGCTGAAAAGGCTGAACAGCAGTGGACAGCATTGGCTGACAGGTGATGTACCTTCTACTTCTACTTCAAAACATGCTTCTTTTGAGGTGGAGTTTGGTATGAATGTTCCAATACATGTAAAGGATCAGCCACAAGAGCCATCAATCCAAAAGGAGGTGCAGGTGGAGTCACACACTTCAGCTTTGAGAGATGATCAAAGGGGTGTGGCACTACACAAGGCAAAGCGTACCATCATCAAACCTGCTCGGTATCGCATTGATGACATGATTTCCTATGCTCTAATCATTGCAAATGAAGATCCAGAGACCTTCCAAGAAGCCATGGAAAGTTCAGAAAGAGACTCATGGATGCAGGCCATGATGGAGGAGATGGAGTCCCTGGAAAAGAACAAGACATGGCAGCTAGTGGATCTACCTAGAGATGCTCGGGCCATTGGTTCAAAATGGGTGTTCACAAAGAAGGAGGCACCTTCAGAGCAAGGTGGAGTCAGATACAAAGCAAGGCTTGTTGCTAAGGGGTTCTCACAGAGAGAGGGAGTGGACTACACAGAGGTATTCTCTCCAGTGGTACGTCATGCTTCAATTCGTGTGTTGTTATCTCTCGTAGCACAACATGGTATGGAGTTGCAGCAGATGGACGTGAAGACGGCTTTCTTACATGGGAGTCTAGAGGAGAGGATATACATGAAGCAACCAGAGGGTTTCAAGGAATCTGGATTGGAAGAAAAAGTGTGTCTACTAAAGAAATCGCTCTATGGTTTGAAGCAGTCACCCCGTCAGTGGTACAAAAGGTTTGACACTTTTATTTTGGGCCTTGGATTTTCTAGATGTGAACATGATACTTGTGTCTATGTGAAAGATGTGGATGAGGATGATGCACTGTATCTCCTTCTGTATGTGGATGATATGCTCATTGCCAGCAGGAGTGTTGAAGCAGTGAATAGACTGAAATATGCATTATCAACAGAATTTGAAATGAAGGATTTGGGGTCAGCTAGGAAGATACTTGGGATGGAAATTTACAGAGATAGGACCAAGGGAATTCTACACTTGTCATTGGGTGGATATATTCACAAGGTGTTGGAGAGGTTTGGGATGGATAAGGCCAAACCAGTTGGAACACCTTTGGCTAGTCACATGTCTCTTTCTAAGTTACAGAACCCCCAGACAGATGAAGAGAAAGAGTACATGGAGAGAGTTCCATATGCCAGTGCCGTGGGCAGCATTATGTATGCTATGGTGTGTTGCAGGCCTGACATAGCATATGCAGTGAGCCAGGTGAGCAGATTCATGGCGAACCCAGGGAAGGAGCACTGGAAGGCACTCAAGTGGATTTTGAGGTACCTTCAGGGAACTCGTGGACTTGGTCTAATTTTTGGGCAGCAAGATGGATCTAAGGAGAAATCTAATATCCCAAGTAAGTCATTAGGTCCATTGGAAGGATTTGTGGATGCAAATTTTGCAGGTGATCTGGATACAAGAAGGTCTACCACAGGGTATGTGTTCAGCATGTATGGTGGATTAATTTCTTGGAGATCAACCCTTCAACCTATTACAGCTTTGTCTACAACAGAAGCTGAGTATATAGGGATTACAGAGGCTGCCAAGGAGGCTCTTTGGTTGAAGAGACTCATCATGGAAATGGGGGTGAAGCAGGGTACAGTATTGTTACACAGTGATAGTCAGAGTGCCCTGCAGTTGGCTCAGAACCCAATCTATCATGCACGCACAAAGCATATAGATGTGAGGTATCACAGGATCAGAGAATTGGTGGAAGAAGGTGAAGTGGAGCTGGTAAAAGTTCATACAAAGAAGAACCAGGCAGATGCACTTACGAAGACTCTTCCACGGGATAGCTTTCTCTCATGTGTGACACTGATGGGTCTGAGGGAATGTGCAGATTTTTCAGCAGCTTTGAAGCACCAAGGTGGAGATTGTAGAGCCTGGTGTGGTACTCCAAAGCTTAAATCCTAGGGTGGAGGTTTGTAGGCTCCACAGGGTTAAGGCCCAGGTTGTTGGGTCTTGAGGGGGCTAGTCTATCATTGGGCTGGGTTTGGGCCCAAGGTGTGGGTTGGTCCAAGGGAGTTTTTTAGGGTTTATTATCCATATAATAAGGCACCGGTTCATGTGTGGTGCTGGTTTTATTTTGGTGGCCGTCATGGGGACGGGTTATATATAGTCATGTAACGATGATGATTATAGATGAATGAAAGAAACCCTTTTCTCCCTAGAATAAGCTATCCCTTCTCTTTCTCCTCCTCTCTTTCTCACATATAGATGCCCTAGGTTTCTAGGGTTTTATTGCTGCCATCTCTGCCCTAGCCATCTTCTTGGAGCCGCCTCTCTCAAAGAAGGAGAAGGAAGAAACCCTAGCAGCACCTTCTTCTTGGGCAACGTCTCTTGATTTTCTGGATCAGATCTGAAGGTTCACGTGAGGAAGAAGAGAGGCCACGACCCTCTCTTACAATCTTGGGGCGGAAGAAACCAAGGAAAATCCTAGTTGCTAATCAATCTGGGAAGATTACCAAGATCAAGATCCAAAATTCTGCTGCAGAAATTTCAGCAGGGATATCAT